>MU854385.1:0-74451 GCA_033296685.1 Parachaetomium inaequale | reverse complement strand
CCCCCCCCAACCTACCCAACAACCCCATACCTCACCAACCCCAGCGCGGCCCCAACCACGCACGCCACGGGCGGGCTCACGCCAAACCAGCACCCGCCGACATAACTCGACGCCGTGACAACAACCCACCACGGATCCTCGGCCAGGCTCGTCCCCCTCTCAAACCCCTCATCAATCCACCCAATCTGCCACAACCTATAAACCGCCGTGTAAATCAACCCCACCGCCGCGGCATTCACCCCCCTCAACCCACTCCTCACCCATCGCCACCCCCGTATCGCCCCCCAAACCCCAACCGTCCCATGCACCGTCACCAACCCGGGCACAAATATCCCCACATACCCCAACACAGCCCCCAAAACGGGGGAATACCCCCCGTTCGACGCCGTCAGCGCACCCAGATACACAGCAAAATTGAAATTCGGCCCGGGGAACCCCTGGATCAGCGCGAGGCCGATTAAGAAATCCCGGGGCGATACCCACCCCTCGGCGACGACGTATTCGCGTAGCAGGGGGATGACGACAGGGCCGCCGCCGAAGATGATGGTCCCCGCGAGGTACATGTTGGAGAAGAGGCGGTAGGGGAGCGGGGAGGTGTTGTTTGCGGAGAGGACGCCGCGCGCGACCATGATGGCGATGAAGGAGGCGAGGAAGAGGAGGATGAGGAGGAGGCCGAGTTTCCAGGTTAGGGTGGGGTTTGTGTGGTTTGTGTGATTGGTGTGGTTGGTGGTGGTTTGGGCTTGGGCTTGGAGGTCGTGGGAGGGGGGGATGGTGCGGGTGGTGGTGTCGTCTTCTTCTTCTTCTTGTTCTTCCTGCTGCTGCTGGGGGGATGGGGCGGTGGTTGGGAGGCGTTGGCGGGTGGACTTTGTGGATGTCGCGCGGGAGGGGCCTGGGTCTGTGGTGGTGGTGGTGGGTTGTTGGGAGAGCTCGATCTCGTTGTTATCCGGTGGTGCTTCGGCTTCGGCTTCGGGTTCCCGCTCCCTTTTGTGGCCTCGGATTCTCTTGGGGAGCCCGGCCACCCATTTCACCGGGCCGTGGAGCCAGCGGAAGTCGTGGACGACGGCGATGATGCCCGCCGCTAGCATCAGCAGCGGGAAATACCACAGGGCGTTGTACAGCAGCCCGGCAGCAGCCCCCAGGAAAACCAGCAGCCGCGTCAGCTTGTCGGTGATGGCCTTCTGCGCCAGTTGCACGGCAGCGAGCGCGATAATGCCCACGGTGGCAGCGTTCAGCCCCGAGAGCAACGCATACACGGGCCTGGGGAGCGTCTCGCCGACGTTGGAGATGCCGATGGCGAGGCCAAACATGCCTAGGGCGGCGGGCAAGCTGCCAGCATGTCAGTGGCCGTGGAAAGAAGGAGGGAAAGGGGTAAAGGAGACAGACTCACCTCCAAATGAGAAAGCCCAACACGGCCGGCAAGAAGCCGTCATGGATCAGGTTGATGCAGTACAGCATCTTGGTGCTGCCCGGCCCGGAAAAGGCCTGGCACACGCTGAACAGCTCCTGGTACTGTCGTGCGGTCAGCCCCTATTCCTTCCCATGTAAGTGGTTGTTGGGCTCAGACTCACCACCTGCTCGTCGATCCATTGCAGTTTCGTGACGAACTTGTCGTGGAACTAGACCCAACCGTTAGCCACGAACCCAGGCTACCCTCGTGATAGAAATAGGATATGATGGGAGAGGCGTACAATCTTAAAGTGCACCGGCGGCCCCCCAAACGAGGTAAACCCGAGGTACCACGTCTCCCGGACCGTGTTCCAGAGCCTGGGGCTCAGGTTCCATTCCGAGAGGGAGTCCCAAGCCCAGCTGCTGGGTGACCAGCGGGTCTTGACGCCCATTCTCGCCGAGTTGCGAGAAAGCCCTTTGCCAATGCTAGATGGGTTTCAGTTTGGAGAGGGATTGATATGTTTCAAAGTTGAGCTCCTCGAGACTGGCTCCCTTGAAATACCTAGACAATGCTCTCCTATTCTTCCAGGTCGCATTCGACGTTTATGGTTCAAACAAGCCGCATCCATCTGTCCACCATTTCGGCGAGACAGACAAGGCAAGGCGAGACCTGCGGGGCTTCCCGTGCCAAGGGCTTGGGGCATGGCATTGGCCTCTCCCGTGAGCACGCGAGCGCACGTGGCTTCACAGACGCCCAGGTCTCATTTCCACGTTGTCGGTCAGAGACTCAATTTTCTCTCTTGTGATGGACTGCTGCCCCTTATCAAAGGTATCGATTCACCTGCTTGGATAGATGCACACGCCAGCCAGCATCCACATAACTACCCCGTCAAGACCCAAGACTGAGGGGACTCGTTCCCCAAACCCAAAAACGAACGACGGTCTTCACACATTGCGCCAATATGCAATCCCCCCACCCCCCCCTCCCCCCCTTTTTGCTTCCCCGAGCCATTCCATCCCACCCCATGACTAGTAATACATGATGTTGCCGAACCATCCGAGCTATATATAAAACCTCTCAGTTTCCGCTGCAAATAAGCCAAAACGCCGCCCCGGATATCCTGGAAGAAAAGTGTCCCGCCTGCCCCGTAGATGTCCAGACACCGCCTATATATGCTCTTGCGTTTTCCTCCGCGCCCTCGGTACGTTGTGACCAACCCACCTCCCGGTGAACCTGCCAGGGGAGCACCGTCCATACACAATTCCGTTTTCCATAAACAACACCACAACCAGGCTGGCGGGTGATCAGGCCGGTGATAGGGAGACCTTAGCTTTGGCTCCTCAGTGGCGCTTCACGCCCATATGCGCATCATAATCCCACGCCCGCTTGAGCCCGCCCTCGTACACGCTCGCCACCGACTCCTGCCACATGGCGGGCGTCACAAACGTCTGCGGCGGCGCGGGCGGGTACGGCGGGGCCGGCCGGAGCTGGTGGCTCTGGACGGCGTGCATGTCCTGGAGGCTCGGCGATTCGACCCCGCCAGCGCTCAGCGAGCTCGTCTGCGCCGACACCGAGGGCGGCGACGGCTGAGGGATCTGGGGCGCGCCAAACGATGTGTTCCATTGACTGAAACTAGTCAGCCTACTGAGTCCCGAAGAAGGAGAAGGACAAAAAGAGGAAAAAGAAAACGTACTCAAAGATGCGCGACGGGTTCCAGGCGGGCGCCTCGGACAACGGCAACGTCTGCGAGACACCCGACGCCTGAGAACCGTGAACCGAAGCCATCGTGGTTAGCGCTTGCAAGACAGGCGAGTCACTCTTGCCGTCCAGGGGGCCGACCGAGACCGGTGTGAGGGGGTGGCTGGTGTAACTAACTTGCGAGTGCGGTATGTGCGAGTCCAGCGGTCGGCCCGGGGGGCTGGGGTGCGTGGCCGAGTGCGGGCTGCCGTAGGGGAAGGTCGGCTTCAGGACGAAGGGCTTCCGGATGTCGGCCGAGAAGGCCTCGCGGACCGAGTCGATCTGCTTCTGCATGTCGGGCATGGGCCACGCGCTCATGCACTTCTCCAGGATCCTCATGTGGCGCGTGAAGTAGTCCCTGGCCTGCGAGTTCAGGTCTGGATCCGGCGACGTTACCGCAACCTAGCAACACTCGGTCAGTCACCCCCACGAGAAAAATTCCCCGGTTCGGCCAACGCACCAGGTGTAGCACGATGCAACCAAGCACCGCGTAGATGGTAAAGTTGATCCCCCGCTGCATGCACTGCAGCCCGTTCAGCCCGAACGAGCCCACCACGGCCTCTTGTAACCTGCAGAGCATCTTGGCCGCGTTGTAGGAGACCACCATGTGCTGCTTCCATTGCCCCCCGGGTGTTGACGGTGTCAGGACCGCCAGTTGTGGCCTGTTGAACAGGATGATGGATAGGTAGTAGTAAGAATGGAGGTTGCCGACAAAGGCCGAGGGTATCCAGGGTGGCGAGCCATCTGCCGGATAGCTGAGCGTCAAGTCGGCAGGGAGTCCGGTCAACCACGCATTCAGAGAGGGGTCGAGCTGGACAAACTCGGGGTCGATGCCCCATTCCTTGCTCTTTTTGAGCCGCCCATAGGTTCTCGCCATCCGGCCGACAGAGCGGACAATCCTGGTAAGATAGGTAAAATTGCGCGAGACCTGGTATTCTGTCTCGTCACTGTTTGGTAACGGCCGTGGGATGTTGAAATCGACAGTATCTTCTTCGACCTGGAAGTCGGTTCGACCTAACAACAACAGTAAGCGGACGATTCTTGCCTCGGGTCTGTGTGTGACACATACCTTGCGGGGAGCCAATCATCAACTCAACCACAAATAACGTCTGCCAGATACGAGCCTTGAGTGCGCACTCTGACTGACTTCCGCCGCACGACCTGCCAGCCTGGTGTTCCGCAAAGTGCTCGTCCAACCCGAGATCCTTGGCAAGTTGAACGCACTGCACGATACTCATCCACGACCGGTAGTAATAGCCCTTCTTTGGCGCCGATTCCCTCGCCTTCAGGAGTATCATCAGGGCCTGAAGCGTGCTCAGTCGGGGGACGTCCATGAAGGAGTCGGCATGTCCTGTCAACGTCAGTTCGGATCTGTTTGCCATTGATGATGGGGTATCATACGCGTTGCGAGCGCCAGCCATTGTTGGCCCTGTGCAGGCTCATCGGCCAGACGGCCTGCAATGGCAAACATTGCTTCCAAGAGCAGGGGGGAGATCGACTGCCGGTTATTATGCCATTGGTGGTAGAAGTAGCTTTTGTCCAGAACGGGCACGTAAGGATGTGCATTGACAAAGTAGAGGTCGAGATAATGGAGAACCGTGTCGTCGTCTGGCATCAGCTCTGGCGGGATGCGGATCTTGGAACCAGGCCCTGCCGTTAGCGGTGGCAGGAAAGTCTTGTATTCGTCTCCATCCTCGACGGCCGGCTCCTCGTCTCTGGTGGACTGCATTTTGCTGTTGAGGTAGGGTGCTGTCCCCGCCTCGTTGACTTTCAAAGAGCCGAGGAGATCGGCCAAGTCTTGTTGAGCGTATTCATTTTGGAACGTGTCTTCTGGAGAACCGGGGTTCGGTGCATGCTGCAGCGGGGGCGTCGGAAACGCAGCGGTTTGCGCCGCGTACTGCTGGTCGACAGCACCCACAGAGTGATGATGCACGGGTGCGTAATGGAGGCTGTGCGGCACAGGCTGAGGCTCCCCGTACTGTGCCGGATGGTAGAGGCCAGACGTATCCTGGTACGAGGCTTGTGGCGAGTAGATGGGACTCGGTTTCGGCGCATGATGGAGAAGCTGCTGGTCTTGGAGGGGTAGTTGCTGTCTGAAGTTGTCGGCAACATGCGAATCCTCGAACTGGGACTGTGGCGGATCGTACACTTGGGAATCGGAGCTGTCAAATCCATTTGGACGAACACAGTGCAGCTTCAGACGGATGCATGCAGAGCAGGGCCAGGTGTTGGTGGTTGCCGCGTCGCATTTGATTTTCCTCCTCCGACATCCCTCACATGCTCTCATAACTATGTGCGGGAATCAGCATGGCACTTGGAGCACAGCAAGGAGAGGTAAGGGGGGAAAACATACCTTTCAGCCGCTTATGTCGGTTGTGTTCATCGACGAAGACATAATCTAGGGACCGGGTCAGAACACTGACGGATGACCAGGGGAAGGACTCGGAGCCAGCCGCACTTTTCTGAGTTTCACGAGGCTGCTGCTGGTAGGCTGGCGGCGCAAAGGAAAAGGACCCCATCTGTGAGGTTTGAGGAAGCAGCCTGCGAGCTGTCGGATCGGTCGACATGTTGGAAGCCGATGCTTGCATCCACGCTCACGGCGGTGCGCTGATAAGAGGCGGGAGCTGGTGCTGACTCGGCATTCAGGACATGGGCCGCATGCAATCGAACTAGCGTTGCTGTTGTACGGCTTGAGCGGCGTCTCTTGTTTTCTGGCGGCGAGGTCGTCGGCGCGCAACAAGGCACGCTCTCTCTCGTCTGGCGATGCGGCAACAGGCGCGGAAGGGTCAACCAGTGGGACGTCTTGGACGTGCAGCGGGTTTTGGCAGTGTCGCGTCCAGGCTGGATCCTCCCGGTCAGCGAGGGAGTCGAGCTAAATGAGGGTGCCTGACCGTGGCCCCGGGGCTGCTGATGAACGAAGGGTAACCCTGCTCCGGGCGACTCGGCAGCGGTCTGGACAGAATCAGACAGGGCCTGCACCGATCTGACAACTGCGGGGGCGATTGCGGGAGCTCCCCAAGAGCAGAGGGAATCTGGGAGAGATGCGAGTGAAATCGCTAGGTGAGCGGCCGGGGGGCGACGGCAGTGGTGAGGGTGCTGAATGAAACAAGGATCGAAAAGGACCCCAAACCCCGGAGCACCTGCTGATATCTCTAGCTAGGTACGTGATATATTGGTGGGTACCGTACGGAATACTCGAGTGAGATATTGTCGATGGTGTTGGCCGACGGAGATGGCCGTGCAAGGCTAGATTTACTGACAGATTGCTGGCGTATGTCGCATTGACGCCATCTTAGCAAGAGCATGGAGGACGCGCCGCGGTGATGAATGACAAGGAAGCTCGGATCAGGTGCTGGCGGTCCAAGATGTGGTCATTTCCAGGGGCGACGGACGGTGGGGAGCGCCTGCTTGGAAGCGGATCGAGACGATGCGCTAATTGAGGAGGCTGCCAGTGGGCCAGCGCCCAAGACAGGGGGCAAAACGAGCAAAGGAGGACCGCGCGGAGAGGGGTTGAGGGGGGGGTGGTGGGATCAAAGGAGCCGCCTGTCCGCCCACCTCCCGGCTCTGGACAGCGGCGATGAACAGGGGGGCCGCCCCTGTGATCCCTGCACAGCTTCCGCAAACCACGAACGCGGCCCGATATCTCATGTCAACGCTCGACCCAAGTTTGTGGTGCCATTCGCGTCGGACACTTTCGTTCACGCAGCCCCCTGATTTGTTTCCACCGTCTCCGGTTCAACAAACGCCGATCCCGATGCCCTGGTGCTCGCGGAGAGAAGCACAGTCCGGATTCCACACCCCCCCGTCTCCGGCTCGGGACGGCAGGCCCCTGCCAAACTGCCGTTGGCTGCTGCATGATCGTTTCCTGGTGGACGTGCGCTGCGTGGTGTAGCCAGGGCTGGGTGGCAGGAAGGGTGACAGCGCAGCTGCTTGTCTTGTCTCGCGGGAGCATGCTTTTGTGCATGCCTAACAGCGAGGGGATCTTTTCGCGCTGCTACTCGAAGGGAACGAGGAGGCCCAGGTCGACGGGGTCTTCTCCTCCATCGCACACGGCGGGCCTAATGGGGTTCTAGAAGACGGCTTTGATTGCGTCTTTGGCAAAAATGAAACGCGCCGACGTCGCCAACTTTGCTGTGCCTGGGTGGTGCAGTCTTGACGCCTTGGCATTTTGATGGATTTCTTCGAACGCACCATCGTCAAGAAATACTGAGAACGCAAATCGAGGATTGGATAACGGACGCCCAGTTCCGTCAAATGTCGGCGGCCTCTTGCACCAACACCTCGGTACAAGGGAGACCGATCCGTAAGAGCTCTGGTCCAGACCGAGTCCCAACATCAGAGGAACCAGGATACGCCGCGAGCCAGGGACACAGGGTATCCGCACCCCGGGGAAGCCGGGGGCAGCTCCATCGCTGCAAGAAGTCGAGCAAAGAATTCGATTCGCCCGGATGGGCTGCCGGCCCTTCATGATCAGACAATTGGCCGGAGTGTTGGCGTCAACTATTGGGCGGATTCCGACCAACAGTGAAGCGGCGTTTGAAGAGGCTAGAAGGTGTTTCAGCATCCAGGACGAAGGAGGGCGTGCCAGGCAGTGTATTGAGAAAGTAGTCAGTACGTCTTCCGTCCCTCCTCAGACTCGGGGTAACAAGCCTTTGATGCAACACATCTCCTCGAGAGCTCGCATGAGGGGAGCCGTCTGGTTCAAAAGGCACACCGATCGGTGGAGGCGTTTGCGGGAGCACGCGACGCCGAGCCCGCTAGCAGAGACCAGTGCTGCGTCCTGGGGCGACGGCTCCCGTCCGATGTTGGCCCAGCTCTTCTGCCATAACGTTGCTGCCAATACCACGCCATGACCAAGCCTGTCGACCCATGCATGTCTATCACATGCTCGAGTACTGTGAGACAGAGGAGTGGGCTGAACCAAATACCGCAGGGTACCAGGGAGAGGTGGCCACTCCGCATTCACCGCTGGTTAATTCCCCTGGTGTTTCACACATTCCGCCGTCCTCGAATGCTGAGAACAGCCCAAGTCGAGGGTGATATCTGGCGCTCTGGACTCTGGAGAGTGGTTACCGAGCGGGGTGCCGAGGATGTCCGTAGCTTGACCGGTTCGGGGGGCCTTCGGAGAATCCGGCCAGGATCACCCATGGCTTTCCGATTTTCCCCATAAGAAGTGGGAAAGGACCCCGTCGAGGCATGCGACCTTCTCACAGAGAGGAAGGCAAAGGCAGAAGTGTTTCCCAAGGCTCGGTTTCCACTCGGCCGAGATGAAGGTTTGTGTCGGCGATTCCCAGGGGCCCATGCTGCCCATGCCATGCAAGACATGCCCGAAGGAGAAGCCGGACGGAAGCAGGCCAGCGCCAGAGACCCGAAGAGACCCGCTGGGCGTGCTGGGTGTGCCGGGCGGCAGATGCAGGCACTGGGCTGCTTCCGCGATGCGATGAATTTAAGGTTGGAGATCACGGACCGGACGTCTCTTTCTGCGGCCTCACATCGCATCTCCCAGGCCTATTGTAGAAACAAGTCCGAGAGGCGGTGCGTCATTGCCGCCTTAAACGTGGGGATGGCTCGAGGCGAACCATGGGTGCCAACCACGTTGCGCTGCTGCCCGTGTTCGCCGTGGCTTCGGGACAGGGATCGTGGAAGAAGCCCCACGCGGCGTATTCGGGTCTTGGGATCTTGCCGACCCCCATGTCTTAGATGCATGAATGTGCGATTTCGCTGTCGCCGCCGGGCTGATGAAATTCCCGAAGCGACAAGACACAGACTTGTCTGCCTCTGCAGAAGAAAGACAAATAGGATTGACGTCGGCAACGTACGGAAAACCACCTGGAAGCAATGAAATCGCAAGCTGTGTTTTGAGGGAGAGAAACGCAGGTTGGGTTTTGTCGACCAGTCGCCTCGAAGAAATGCAGAAAGCAAGAAATGGTGCTGCCGTCGAGATGCGCAGTGGGCACTGCAATGGTGGGGGATTGGTCGATTCCCCACTTGCAAATCGATGAGTAAGCCAACCATCGCCAAGCTGATTGCGCATCCGCGTCAGAGGAAGTGGCAACCCATCACCAACAGGCTGCCTTCACACATCTTTCCCGCATTTCGACCGCCTGGAATTTTACGGCGCCAACAGCACAGATTGCCTCTCCACAGGGATACCACGTCGCATCCCTTTCCGGCCCGACACCCCAGCTTCCGTGAACGTTCAACGGGTCAAACTGTCAAAAGTAAAATAAAACGGCCAGGATGGAGCGAGATCTCGACAATGCGAATCCCACAATCCTGAATGTGTCGCAACTGCCCAGCAGACGGCGCACCGGGCCAGCCGCAAGGCACGGCCCAGACTCAAAGTGCGACAGCATCGTCTACCCCAAACACCACTGGCCTTATGGCGCCAGCTCGTCATCGGACGAGGGAGAGGACGACGCCGAGGACCCCGTGGATGCGCAGGACGTCTACGGTAAGTGCCGTCGCCTTTGAAACCCGCCCTTGTCAGCGGCTAGGGGAGCACAACACGCGGTGCCAGCCGGGCTGCTCCTCTTTCTGTATTTTTTGCCTCATCCCAACTAACGCCTCATAGATCTGATATCCACCATCTCGGACCCTGAGCACCCGCATACTCTGGGCCAGCTGTCCGTTGTGAGGCTCCCGGACATCCACTTGACACCTACACCCGCCGAGCTGCCGGATCCGGATTCTCTCGTCACGGTCCTGGTCGAGCTTACGCCCACCATCAACCACTGCTCCCTGGCAACCGTCATCGGCCTGGCGGTGCGGTGCAGGCTGGAGCACACGCTGCCACCCAACTACCGTGTGGATGTCAGGATGAAGGCCGGGTCCCATGCCCAAGACGACCAAGTCAGCAAGCAGCTGGGCGACAAGGAGAGAGTCGCCGCCGCCCTAGAAAACGACACGCTCCAGCGGATGGTTGACAAGATGCTCGAGACATGTGCGTGAGCGGATCAACCCAGATGTGCCGCTACGGCAACGCCCGCGCTCAGGAGAAGGGTCCAGTCAGCAAGGTTCTGGCGGCGCCCATGGGGAGCTTGTCACTTGTCCTTCCAGTGTGTCCGCCACCAGCAGCGTCGAATCCTCCGGAGCATTGTCACAGCACAGTCAGCGGCAGAGGCGCATGGGAACAGCTCGGCCAAGCGGGGTTCCACTGTGATTGGTGGGACAACTTCGGTCTGGAGTCCCTTGCCAAAGTCTCCCAACCGCTCGGGACCGTTCCAGGTTCTCCTCCTCCCGCCTGCAGGGGGCGGGAACATGACGGAAACCTGGCACAGGAGAAAACGATGGTACGTAAGTATGCACACGGGACAACCTTGACAGGTAACTAGTATGTATTGCCGAAGTCCTGTGTCGGTTCTGGAAATGCGACTGTCAAAAGCACCATGATACGTACATCAATACAGCCCGCGTGGAAATGACGTTACTCGAGCTCGCCCCCAAACCACATACAGCTCCTTGCAAGTATCGTGCAATATGTTTCAGACAGCCCTGTTCCGCCTCCAAAGGCCGAGACTCAACACCCCTCTCCTTCAAACACCTCTCGACGATCACCTTGTCCCGCTCGGGCATCCGGCAAACAATTCCATTTCGGGTGAGACACTCCCTGTTTCCCATCGTTCCTAACAACATAGGAGGAAATATTGAAACCTCTGGCTTGGGGTATTGAATCAATCAACACCCGGTCTCAACTACACAGCGCCACTCTGCTTTCCCGCCTGTGTATTACATCTGCTACATACAACCCCTAGTGAGAACTCAAAATGGCACACTTTATGCGCGCAATATAACTGCACGTGGCGGCGAGATTTCAAGCCCCCTGTTGACATTCTCCTCCCTCCAGAGTTCAACAACCCCATGCGGAATATGCCGAGCTCCAACGCCCCAATGTGTGAAGGGTTTGACAACACTCGAAGCCACTGCTGTTTCTGTTTTGTCATCGAGTTCCCCAAGCATCATGCATACCCCCCGTTTCCCCGGGTTTGCGCCACCTGCATGGCATCTCATGGGAGTTGGCGTGGCGCCGTCGGATCGAGCACTCGCTCACCGGGAAGAGAGACGGAAATTGCCGATGGTAGGCGAGGCCAAGATGCAATGCTGGAAAGAAGAGACGGGGAGACGGAGATCGCTGGTGAGATGTGACGCTGGGAAGAAGAGACCAGGACGCGGAGCGAGACAATAAACATCACTTCAACCTTCCTAATCCCACACCCTACCGCGCCAGTTTCGGTTGACATAACGGAGGTTCTTTGCCAAAGAACTCGACCGCCCACGAAGGGTAGGCATCCTCGCGGAGTTGGCGATCGCATCGGATGTGTTTTAGATACAAGGATAGCCAAGGCGGGGATCGAGCCGCAACTAACCCCCTTGCATGCCTTGATGTCCGTCATTGAGAGATAGAGATATTCCTCACCCTCCTCGCCCTAGCGCCAACAAGCAACTCCCACCCTCCAACAACAACACCAGGAACAGCATGTGAAAACTCCACGCGGCCGACGATCAGTTTCCCTCCTACCTAATCCAGCCTCGAGACTACCACCCTCCTGTCTCACCACCCAACAGCCGTTTGTATGTATGTACACAACGCAGAATTGCCGCACATAATAAACATGGCCGCCACGATCCTGCCCTTGCCCTGTTCAATCCTGGTGAGACATACATTGCACAAATGCCCACATCCGACGACCAGCAAACGCCACAACGTTGCAGTGGCGTCGTCAAAAAAGGAACGGTCGACGTTTGGTCAACAGTTTGTCATCACGCGCGGAAACCGTCTAGGTTCTCTGGGCAATGGCCTGCATTCTTTCGCGCAAGTTGTGTGTTCCTGTTAGCATGCCATCCATCTAAAGCTACAGCGGAATCTGGAGCATACCCCTGAGACTGGTCAACATGATGGCATCACAACGGCCTGATGATTCTCCCACCACGAATGGTCACTTAGAAAGACACAGATAGCCACATTCACAAATTCACAACCTCCCCAAACACAGTGTCAACATATCCACTAGATGTCTACATCGCATCCCCCCTTAACGCCCCAACACCAGACGTAACCAGGCCCCACGGCCCACGGCTAGGGTTGGTTCAGCCTCAAACCCCATCCAAAGTCCCCTCCTCCACCAGCTTCTGATAAAACTCGGCCTCCAAAAACTTGGCCACCGTGACATCCTCACTCAGCCCCTTCCGCCGCCTGGTCTTGAGCACAAAGTCCCTGGCCGTCGCGAGCGGGCTGGCCATCTGCAGCGGCCGGGTCGCCATCTCCCGATCGAGCGGATCGCCGGGCACCACATTCCAGCGGTCAAACACGAGGCTGACCATGGCGCGGCCGGGGGTGTTGATCCTCAAGTCCGTCTCGAACCCGAAGCTGTCGATGACGGGCAGCAGGCCGTCGACGCGGTACAGGGGCGTGCCGGCGATGGGGCCGTCCGACAGGACGTGGCCGCGGCGGCGTGCCAGGATGTTGTAGACGGTGCTGACCGAGTCCTGCGGGCCCGTCATCGAGACCGAGTACATGGGTTCCATGAGGCGCGGGGACGCCATCAGAAAGGACGAGTAGCACGCCCGCCGGGCGGTGGGGATGATTTGCCCGCCGCCGCGGAAGATGGCTTCCTGCGCCAGGGCGACATCGATGAGTCGGAACTTGGTGTTGCGTATGGCTGGGGACAAGGTTGTTTGGTTAGCAAATGGTGCACGGCATGACACGGTACACGGCATGGGGCTGAGTTAGAGATGCTGCCGGAAAGGGGGGCTGTTGGTTGAATAAGGTTGTGTGGATCCTGCGGGTGTAGCTTCCTATTGTGATCGGAAGGGGAGATCGGGTGGACTGTGGTGTGACCGTGGGGATCTCACATGGCAGGTTGCTCTGCACGAAAAGCTGGGGGGAAATGTGCAGCACACCGCTTAACCCGGATGTAGGCAGCTCGGGAGGGGACAACTTACGCTCTTCACATAGCGGGCCTTCGCGGGTGGCCCAGCTGAACCCCTGGCGGATCGACTCCTTGACCGTGTTTAGCCGTTTCTTGTCGACCTGGTGCAAGATCCGTTAGCAGGCGCGTGGCACAGGACGGAACGATTCCGAAGATGTGCAGAGATGGTCCCAACAAGGACGTCGGATGTGGAGAGATGCAACGCTAGACTCACCTCTGTTGGCAGCGTGTCATCCTGCAGGATGTTTGGCCCCATCTCATCGGGACCGAACGCCCAGATGCTCCTGGCCGCGAGCATGTCCCAGCCATACTTTTCCTCGAAAAACTTGGCTGTCTTCCGCACCGGGTCCCGTATCCTGACGGCCCCTGACTCGATGTCCTTGGCGATGCCGTCGTCCAGGGGCTCCACCGCCATGGTAATGGTGTTTTTCTTGTTGGGCGTGACGGCGTAGCACTTTGTGGCCGACATGTCCTGCACCGTCTCGCAGAAGCGGACGACAGGATCTGACACCCTGACCTCCATGTCGGCGTAGAGCCGTCGTAGGTCGTGTAGCACACAGTCCATGTACAGCTCACCAGTGCCGAGGATGATGTGCTCGCCGGACTCCTCTACTTTTGTTGTAATCAGGGGATAGCTCTTGTTGATCTTCCTGATGCCGTCAAGCATTTTCGGCAGCTCGGATGGGTTGATGGGTTCGACTGCGACCTTGAGAACCGACTCGGTGAAGTGAGATAACGGCTTGAAGATGTAGGCGTCTTCTTCGTCCTCAAACTTCTTGTCGACAATCGTAGCGGTTTTGACAATCGAGTTGTCAACGCCTCCCAAGAGGACCCAGTTGCCTGCGGGAATCCCGTCGGTTGGGATGTTGTATCGTGTTTCAGCGATGAGAACGTCCGAGACTCTCCCCAGTACCATGTCTTCCTCGTCGTCAATAGAGTAGCCTTCACCAAGCACCCGGACCTCGGTGCCCGGCCTCACGATGCCGCTCATTACGCGACCAAACGAGTAGAAACTCTTGGCGTCGGCCGTGTTGAACAGCTTCGTCACGTAGATGACTAGCGGCCCGTTCTGGTCACACTTCTTCATCGACTCTGCCACTTTGGTGTCGAGCGGGCCGGTGTAGTACTGTGCCAGCTTCTTCTCGGCAGCCTCAGCTGGCGAGGGAACATGCTGGCAGACCATATCGACGAACCCGGTTGATGGCCCTGTGCTCATGTCAGTATGTTGGTGAAAGGTGAGTGGAGAAGAACGCACCGAAGAACTGCTCGCACACCAGTTTGAGAAGGACCTTGGGATCTGTCTTGTACTGAGACGGCTTGAGCTGAATCCCAAGCTTTCCCAGCGTCTCCTTCAGATCCTCCGGGCTCTCGCTGAGGGTGTGAGAGTAAAGCTTGTATATCGGCTCTAGGATGAAGTTGACGAAGGACCTCTTGGCTTCCTTCTCGACCGGTTTCCTGGTGAAACTCCGTTTCCTCGGGTTGAAGTAGACGTCGCCCCACAGGCGCCGAGAAAACTCGTCGATGTTGACGCCGCCAAAGCTATCCGAGTACATCTTGGCAAAAGAAGCCAGAGTGAAGCACCAGCCCATGGAGGTGCAGGCAAAGAGAACATTTCCCTTTTCAGGGCTTATCCTCTTCTCGGCGCCCCGGCCCGGTATCGTGTTTTCGATAACGGTGTTGACTTCCTCGATGACGTGCTTCAGCTTGTAGTAGGCATCGTTGGGCGGGAGTTTGAGCTCGAGTATTAGGCGGTCCATCTTGTTGACGATTAGAGTGAGCGGGATGTCTTCGAGGACTGCGTGTTTGATGATCTGCTCCGTGTTGACCTGGACGCCCTCCACCACGTCCACCACCAGGCACACGCCGTCCACCAGCCGGCAGGATGCCGCAACCTCATCGACGAAATCCACATGCCCCGGCGTGTCGATAATGTTGACGAGATGCGATTTCCCTTTTGTGCTCGGGAGAACCACGCTCATGGGCGCGGCCTTGATCGACAGCCCCCGGTCTCGCTCGATCACATGAACATCGGTGTACCTGAGCTGCTCGTCGCGCTTCTTCCCTGTCTGCCTGTCCAGCCTGTCCGCGATGGCATGGGTCTCCAGGACCAGCATGTCCATAAACGCCGTCTTGCCGTGGTGCAGATGCCCCGCCAAAGCGACGTTCCGGATCTGCTCTGGGAAGTTCATGAGATCGGTCATGAAGCTGCGGTCGAAGTAGACTGGCGGCAGGTCTGCCTCCTCGATGCTGAACTTCTTCTGCTCGACCGGGGCGATGATGGGCTGTGTCAGGGGTTGCGCATCCTCCTCTTGCACCAGCGTCTCGACCCCCTCCCCGTACACTTGCGCCGCGGTCGGGTAGTACTGCTTGTCTTCGTGGAGGATGACTGCGTTCGAGGGCCCTTCATCTGTGTCCGGGGTAAGTAACCATTCCCCAGCGCATTGGATCCCAGGTGCATACCGTCAAGGTCCATCTGCTCCTCAGCGGGAGCTTCTGCAGCGGCCTCGGGGTACTCGTCGTAGGCATAGTTGCCCACGTCGACGCCATGTTCGGATTCCTCCTCCGACGCCTCGGCCTCCTCGCCGATGAAGTTGCCGAACTCGTCGTACAAATCGTCGTCCATGGTTGCGGGTGGAATGTGTGTCTTGTCGTCGAATGGCCCTAAAGTCGCTGTCCCGTCGCGTCGCGTGCGGGTGATGTAAGGCTGCTCCAAAAAATTACCAGCTCTGGCTTGGTCCGCTGTTAGTGGTGCAGTGTGGCTGACAGCTTGAAAGGCTGCTGCACTTGCCACAAACGAGGCGCTCCTCTGATGGTCCGGCGATCGGCCTAGACCCTGCAGAATGCGCCCTCTTTATTTGCCGCTGACTAACCGGCAGCCAAGGTCCCTTGTTCTCAACGAGGGGCATATCTTATCGGCGCCGAGTCCCTGGCTCAACTGTTGAAATAAGTTCCCCGCTACACCGACAATCCCAACCTGGAAGTCCCCGACCAGTTCATCTCAAGACTCCTTACTTCGTCATTTACACGCAAAAATCGTCAAGATGGCCGGCCTCCCTCCTGTTTACATTGTCTCCGCCGCGAGAACCCCCGTCGGCAGCTTCCTGGGGAGTCTTTCCAGCCTCAGCGCCACCCAATTGGGCTCGCACGCCATCAAGTGTAAGACAGACGCCGTGTTGCCACCCCCTGACAAAGACTGCGGTCAGCTAACAGGACGACGCCAACAGCTGCCGTTGAGCGTGTGCCCGAGATCAAGGCCGAGGATGTGGAAGAGGTCTTCTTTGGCAATGTGCTGTCCGCTAAGTAGGTGATCCTGTCGACTAACACCCACCCCCGCCATCGGATGCCCCCTAACGGTTGTTCTTTCTGCAGTCTCGGCCAGGCCCCTGCCCGGCAGTGCGCCATCAACGCCGGCCTCTCGGAGGGCGTCGTCTGCACAACAATCAACAAGGTGTGCGCCTCGGGCATGAAGGCCATCATCCTCGGTGCCCAGACCATCATGACCGGCAACGCCTCCATCGTCGTTGCGGGCGGCACCGAGAGCATGTCCAACACACCACACTACCTCCCGAACCTCCGCACCGGCACCAAGTACGGCGACGCGCCCCTCGTCGACGGCGTGCAGAAGGACGGTCTCCGCGACGCCTACGGCAAGCAGGAGCTCATGGGCATGCAGGGCGAGCTCTGCAGCCAGGAGCACGGCCTGACGCGCGAGATGCAGGACGAGTATGCCATCAACACATACAAGAAGGCCCAGGCCGCCACCGAGGCCGGCGTGTTCACCGAGATTGCGCCCATCGAGGTCAGCGGTGGCCGGGGCAAGCCCCCTGTCAAAGTCGACCGGGACGAGGAGGTCAAGAACCTGAACGTCGACAAGCTGAAGACGGTCCGCCCCGTCTTCATCCCCAGCGGCGGCACCGTCACGGCTGCCAACGCTGCCCCCATCAACGACGGCGCTGCCGCCGTGGTGCTCGTCTCCGAGGCCAAGCTCAAGGAGCTCGGCATCAAGCCCATTGCCAAGATTCTCGGCTGGGCCGATGCCGCGCGGGACCCCCCTCGCTTCACCATCGCCCCGGCGCTGGCCATCCCCAAGGCCATCAAGCACGCCGGCCTGACGGACAAGGATGTCGACTACTACGAGATCAACGAGGCTTTCTCGGTCGTCGCCCTGGCCAACATCAAGCTGCTCAACCTCGACGCCGAGAAGGTCAACGTGTTCGGTGGCTCCGTTGCCATCGGCCACCCCTTGGGTGCCTCGGGCGCCCGTATCGTCACGACGCTGACGTCTGTGCTCCGCGAGAAGAAGGGCAAGATTGGTGTGGCAGGCATCTGCAACGGCGGTGGCGGCGCTTCGGCCCTGGTTATCGAGAACCTGCAGTGAGTGACATGTCCTGGGTGCGTGCATTCAACATAGCTCTCGGATGGGAAAAGTGTTTCGAGCGTTGTCTGCGAAAAGGAGTGGCAATTCTGATGCAAGATGAGCATTGTTAATAGATCGGTGGCGCTTCCACAGCGAGCCAGGCCCAGCCTATAGCATTTTAGTATATAGTTGGGTGATGAGATGCCAGAACACGGCGGATAGTGTTCAAATAATCCATGGGGCTCGTAGTTTCATGCTTTTGTCTGTCTCTGATCAGGGCTAAGACTATCACCCCTTACTCACGCCTAGCTCCCCGGCCTCCAGGCCTTGACACACCCGTCCTCCCCAGCAGTAAACACCATTTGCTGCTCGTCGTAAAAGCAGAAACTCCTCACCAACTCCGACCCATGCGCCCCGGGCAACCCAACAACCGTATCCCTATCCAGTCCCCATCCACCGGCCCCCTTGGACAGGTGAATCAACTGAAACATCTCCTGACTATTTCCCCGTCAGCACCTCCCAGGGGGGAAAAAATAACGAAGAAGAAAAAGAAAAACTTACTCCTGCCCCCCAACACCCACCACCGCCCCCATCCCCCCTTGCTTCGCCACCACATCCGCGAGGTACCGACACCCCAGCGCGGCCCTGACATCGCCCAGGTCGAGCGTCGCCGCGCCCGTGTGGGGCGTCTCGTCGGCCGTGTCGTACAGCGCGAATTTCTCGTCGTGCGAGGCCGCGAAGACCTCGGTCGGAGTCAAAAAGCCGGCGCGGTGGATCGAGCCGTGGTTGAAGGTTGCTTGGACCGCGTCGTCTTCGTCGGCGATGAGGGTGTTGGTTAGGTTGAGGAGGCCGTCTGTTGAGCCGGAGAGGAGGAGGGCGGAGTGGTTGGGGTTGTAGGTTAGCTAGACGGGAGGTTAGTGAGGAGGGTGGAGGGGGGGGGAATCGGGGGTGGGGGGCTGACTGAGGTGATGTCGTCTGAGTGGCCTTCGTTGTATTGCGTTCGCGGGGCGGAGGGGGAGCGGAGGTCCCTGGGGGTGGTTAGGAAGGGAGGAGTTACCTATTGAAAGGGTAGGTGGGGGGGGACAAACCAGATGATGATGGAGGCCTGGTGGTTGGCGAGCTCTGTGCCGGCGGCGACGGCGTTGGTCTCGTTTGAGCAGGCTAGAGATAGTAGACCAGGCAGATTCCCTTGATTTTGTTTATCAGTAGGTTTCCTCTTAAAAGTAAACACTGGGCAAACTCACCCCCTATTTGCATCGCCTGGGAGTTCGAAGGATCCAGGCGCAAATCCCACACCGAGACGGTGCCATTTTCACCCGTGGTG
Source organism: Parachaetomium inaequale (assembly GCA_033296685.1). NCBI lineage: Eukaryota > Fungi > Ascomycota > Sordariomycetes > Sordariales > Chaetomiaceae > Parachaetomium > Parachaetomium inaequale. The sequence goes on along the minus strand of MU854385.1, from coordinate 55,717 downwards.
CAAACGACCGAGTCAGCGGCGCTGTAGACCTTGGCGGCAGTCAGGTTCCCGTGGTCCGTCCGGATCTTCTTGACCGGCCCCTGGCTCAGTCGCAGGGGGTCGAAGAGACTGAGGGTCTGGTCGGATGCTGTTGTCGCGAATCCAGTTGCAACCGGCAGGATGTCGAGGACATAGGTCTCCTGTCCAGGGTACCTGTACCCGTCTGCATTGACGAGTTGGTACATTGCGGACCTCGTCCTGGTCTTTCCACGCTGTTTTTGATGCTGAACCTGGCCTGGCGTGTAAGTCGCAAAATTTCGGGCAGCAAAAGATTGCAAGTTGAGGTTGAACCTGGCTTGGTGCGGGTGTCGGTTCACAAACTTACTTTTAGTGCTCTAAAGACATTTCCTTATTTTTGTATGCTAATACAGTCCGCACCTAGGAGTTCCCTTTTCCAGAACCGAGTTTCCAGTCCTGAGTAAGTCGAGCGAAGAGGAGGGATTTGATGTGTGAAAGATGGGAGAGTTCAAGGTGGCCAGCCGGCAGCCAGCTGGAGGCTGTTCCTTGGCTCACTTTCATCCTTGCTCTCCTCACCCCTGTCAATCCTGCCCGCGCCTGCCGCAACCCCTGGCGGCAGCTTAGGTAACTAACTGCATGCATCATCGCATCAGTGGGGAGCTGTTCTGGACAGCTTGTAAGAAACGCCCATGACAGTTCGGCGCCGCGTGAGCTCGTCCAACACTCTTTTCTGACCGCGCTCCAGCTCGAAAACACCGGCTCAGCCATGGAATGAACGCCGAAGATTGCACCCTCTTTATTCCCAAAAGTCCACCATGAAGGGGCTTCTCTGGCTGTCCCGTAAGCTCGCCCGCCCGAACCGAAGCGCAGCAATGCAATCCGTGATCCCACTAACACGACCCTCTGCAGTGCTCTTGCAGGCCATCGCATTTTCCTTCGCCGACGCGCAGGCTGACCAGCATGTGCTTGGTGGCGACGCAGCCAAGAAGACAAACGGCGACACATTTCGTGCAGAGGTAGCTGCGCAGAGCGGGGGGCAAACGGCCCGGGAGCCTGGTACGGCTGCTTTGCGGCATCCAACACTCCAGGGGCAGGGCATCACTGACAAAACACCAGGCTCCGATCTCGTCGACTCGGCCCTCGTCGAACTGCACAAGCTGCACCAGCCATTACACCACCGAGCACGGAAGCAACATGGCGTCTTCGGCACGCTGTTGCACTTCGCCCTCAAGGCGCTCCCGACCTTCCGCCTCAGCGCTCCGGCTCCCGAGTCCTCGCCCAAGAACGCGCTCAACCCAAAGCTTCTGCAGGCGACCAAACTCCTCGAGGAATCCGCCCGGCAGAACAACTCGGACGCCCTCTACATCCTTGCCGAGATGAACTTCTACGGCAACTTTTCACACCCCAAGAACTTCCCGGCGGCCTTCGATTACTACCACCAGCTAGCGCTGCTCAATGGCAACAGCTCGGCGCTGTACATGGTGGGGCTGATGTACTCGACGGGAGTTGGAGGAGCAGTCGAGCGCGACCAGGCCCGGGCTCTCCTGTACTACACCTTTGCCGCCAACAGGGGGCACACGAGGGCCGAGATGACGGTGGCGCATCGGCACCACACGGGGATCGGGACGCCCAAGAACTGCGAAGCGGCTGTCAAATACTACAAACGGGTGGCCGACAAGGCCATCGCGTGGTACCGTTCGGGGCCCCCGGGCGGGAGGGGCTGGGTCGGAGAAACCTACCGGATCGCCGATGAGACTGGCGGTGCCTACGGAGAAGGGGCCAGCGCTTCTAGTGCCGGGAGTAATGCTCTCAAGGCACACCCCAACTCGGATGCGTATGCCTCGATCGAGGACATCATCGAGTATCTGGACCTCATGTCCCAGAAGGGCGACTTCAAGGCATCGTTCAACCTGGGGCGCATCTATTACGAGGGGCAGAGGGGCCTCGACAAGAACATGGCATTGGCGCGCAAGTATTTCTTTGACGTCACGCAAAAGTACTGGCGTAAGAGCCGCCCAGTTGACAACCCCAAAATCGGCCTGGACAAGACGGCCGGCAAGGCGGCGGGGTTCATAGGGCGCATGTACATGCGTGGAGAAGGCGTCGAGCAGAACTTTGACCGTGCCAAGATCTGGTTCGAGCGCGGGGATGCTCTCAAAGATGCCCAATCCCAGTACGGCCTGGGCCTGCTGTACCTCAACGGATACGGCATCAAGGCGGACGCCGCTCAGGCCATCGACTTCTTCAAGAAGGCCGCTACCCAGGACTATGCCGCCGCGCAGGTGCAGCTTGGATACCTTTACCTCGACCACGGGAGCAACGAAGACGTGGCGACGGCGAACCACTACTTCGAAATGGCCGCACGGTGGGCCAACATCGAGGCCTACTACCACCTCGCGGAGGCGAATAATATCGGGGTGACGCACGAAAGATCGTGTACCGGAGCCGTGGCCTACTACAAGAATGTAGCCGAGAGAGCCGAGCCCCTGGTTTCGTCCTGGGCGGAGGCCAATCTGGCATACGAGGGCGGGGATACGGAGCTGGCGCTCCTCGAATATCTGGGCGCGGCCGAGCAGGGGTATGAGAAGGCGCAGAACAACGTCGCTCACATCCTCGATCCGGACAGATCGCGGCTGCCCATCACCCGGCTGTTGTCCCAGCACGGCCCGACATCGGCGCTGCTTCAGGACCCTACTCTCGCGCTGATCTTCTGGACACGCTCGTCGCGCCAGGGCAATATCGACGCCCTGGTCAAGATGGGTGACTACTACCTGTATGGCATCGGCGCCGACGCCGACGTCGACAAGGCGGTCCAGTGCTACACCGGGGCGTCCGAGTACCACCAGAGCGCGCAGGCGCTGTACAACCTCGGGTGGATGCACGAGCACGGCGTCGGCCTGGACCAGGACTATCATCTTGCGAAGCGCTACTACGACGCCGCGCGGGCGACCAACGCGGAGGCGTACCTCCCGGTCGCGCTCAGCCTGCTGAAGCTGCGGGCCAAGAGCGCCTGGAACACGCTCACGCACGGCAGGATCAACTCTATTCAAGATGAGCCAAGTAGGTGTCTTGAGTGAAGTGCAGTCGAGCTTGACACTGACCACATCTCGTAGCAACCAAGAAGGAATGGTCGCTCAGCGACTGGATCAACAACTTTTTGCAGGACGACGACGCGCAGTACTACGATGATCTCTACGACGGCATGTACGAGGACGACATGCCCGGCGGCGACTCGCTGGACATCGACGACGGCATCATGGAGAGCGTCATGATACTCGGCCTGGCGGCCGCCCTGGTTTTCCTAGTCATGTACCGCCAGCAGCGGCAGCAGGCGGCCAGGCGGCAGGAGGAGGCGAGGCGGCAGCAGCAGCAGCATCAGGGAGGAGCGGCCGCAGGGAACCAGCAACAGCCGCAGCCGCAGGAGAGGGGGTTCTTCCCGCGGCCTGGGGATCCGGACTTTGGGCAGTGGGCTGCTGGCGGGGTGGGGCATTGAGAGGATGGAATGAGAATCATGTATACAGAGTAAGGTACCATGGCATGGAGCAGCGGCGTATTTGGTTGTACGGATTATTGCGGTTAGACTCGGCAGCGTTCAAAGGTTAGCGATCAGGGAGACGTCAATTGCAGGTATGCATTCGTATACTTGGACAGGCCAAGTGCTGTAAATGTGGTACGGATGCAATGTCCATGCTTGCAAAGTCGCGGCCATAAATCCTGCAGCGTGCTCGAATTCTGTCGTTTTTGGTTGACTGTTTGAGAGTTGCAGTTTCCTCAAGCCAGCATTAACAAATAAATCCAACCTTCCATTTTGGCTCAACTTGAACTTTCAACACCCACAACCCAACTTGAACCTCACAACCGTCTCTACGCACGCCAAACGATCTCAGCCCAGAGAAAAGAAGATGTGACACCCCGAAAATGCAGCGCAATCGCAATCCCCAAGAATGTCATTTCAAACCCCCGGCGGCCCAGCCGCCAAGCGACGGCGGATTGACGCAGCAAATGCCACCCTCCGGAAACCGTTCAGGTCACCGTTGATACGGCAACAGGACGACGGCCAACCCAGCTCCTCAGAAAGCGCCCAGAACTCGCCCAGCACCAGCCGGGCCCCGTCCGTCGCGAGCTTCACCCCCGTAACCCCGGCGACACCGGCACAAGCGCGACGAGCTGTCGGCGATGCTGCTGCTGCTGCTGCTGCTGCATCCCCACTCTCCGCGAGCCCGAGCCTCACCACCACCGCCAGCAGTACCCCGGGCCTAATCAAGAGATCTGCAAGTCTCACGTCGAGACCAGGCCGCAGCAGTCGAGCAACCGCCACCACCAAACCCAAACACGGAGGAGCCAACAGCAACAACAACACCGCCGAGGATGACCTCCTCCAGCAACTCCAGACCTCTCAAAGAACCCTCACAACCCACCTCCGCACCACCCAAACCAAACTCGATCTCGTCCGCCAGGCCAGACAGATCGAGCAAGCGGCGCTCGCAAAACGGCCCGGCGAGGCGGTCGACGCAGAGCTGCGGGACATGGTGGCCAAGTGGAAGGGGGTTAGCAGGCTTGCGGCGGAGGAGTTGTTTCGGCTGATTAGGGGTCGGGTGGAGGGGATGGGCGGGGCGAGGGCTTGGAGGGAGAGTCGGCGGTGGCAGCAGAGGGCGGGCGGTTATCATGACGATGATTTGGGGGGTGGGTTTGGGTGGGAGGGGGTGGTAAAGGGGGAGGGGGAAGGGGATGGAGATGGAGATGGGGGAGAGAGGGAGGTGGGGGATGAAGAGGAGGAGCAGGAGGAGAGTGAGGAGTCGGTAAGTTGGGGTTTCTGTTATGTGGGAAGGGGTGAATATCTGAGCTGACTTCTGCAGGAGTTTACGATGGTCATGATGCTCAAGAGCCTGAATATTGAGCCGGATGTGTTGGGGTACGATCCCGTCGAGGATAAGTGGCGGGATTGATGGTGTTACTTTCACACGAGTGGACGGGGAGGCTGGGTATTATATGTATACTGATTCCAAGTTCAGCCTTGACGGTGACTGAAGTTCTGTTCGAGTCTAGGCCGGGTGAACCTGTGAAATATGTACATTACACAATATCAAAGTCGTTGGACTCATCCAACGTCTTTGGCAACTCTGCATGTGAGGATGTACACGGTAAGTTCCAAGCTGACGAGCCGATTCGATGTGGATCCCCAGCCTTACCAAATCAGGCTAGCGTCAGTCCGGCAGCAATTGAACGAATTGGAACCGGCACAAAGTAAGCACCTCTGGTAACCGAGGTGCCGGGAAACCTCGAATCCACCCTGCCGCCACACCAACGAGCGTGCTTCCCTTCCGAGGCCTTTTCCGATCCCAGCTCGAGCATTCCTGCCCACGCCCGCAACGTCGCCGTCGCCGTCGCCAGTGCAAGCGCATCAATTGCCCGTGTCGCCAACCATGGCCGCTCTCCGCTCTTCCGCCGCCCGCCTGCTCGGCGCCGCGTCCAGGCCGGCCCTGCGCGCGGCCACTGCTCCCACTTCCGCTCCCGCCGCCGTGCGCGGCATGGCCCAGGTCGCCGACGCCCAGCAGCACAGCCAGACGGCGTCGGGCGACCAGGCCAACCTCAAGACCTTCCAGATCTACCGCTGGAACCCCGACACACCAACCGAGAAGCCCAAGATGCAGAGCTACACCCTCGACCTGAACAAGACGGGGCCCATGGTCCTCGACGCCCTGATCCGCATCAAGAACGAGCTCGACCCGACCCTGACTTTCCGCCGGAGCTGCCGCGAGGGCATCTGCGGCAGCTGCGCCATGAACATCAACGGCACCAACACCCTGGCCTGCCTGTGTACGTGCTCCGGGCCGGGCGAGCGGACACCGAGAGGAACGAAGAAGTGAGGGGGGTGCTAACAGTGGGCAGGCCGCATCCCCGCCGAGGACAGCGCCGAGATGAAGATCTACCCGCTCCCGCACACCTACGTCGTCAAGGACCTGGTGCCCGACCTCACCCAGTTCTACAAACAGTACAAGTCGATTAAGCCGTACCTGCAGCGCGACACCCCAGCAGAGGATGTAAGTGGACGGGACAGCACACCAAACCACCGGCTAGGGTTGCGCTGACACAGGCACACACACACAGGGCAAGGAGTACAGGCAAAGCAAGGCGGACCGCAAGAAGCTCGACGGGCTGTACGAGTGCATCCTGTGCGCGTGCTGCTCGACGTCGTGCCCGTCGTACTGGTGGAACTCGGAAGAGTACCTGGGCCCCGCCATCCTGCTGCAGTCGTACCGGTGGCTGGTCGACTCGCGCGACGAGAAGACGGCCCAGCGCAAGGACGCCCTCAACAACTCGATGAGCCTGTACCGCTGCCACACCATCCTCAACTGCACCCGCACGTGCCCCAAGGGCCTCAACCCGGGTCTTGCGATTGCCCAGATCAAGAAGGAGATGGCCTTTTAGGGGGGGGGTTCATTGGTGGGGGGGTTGAGAGGTGTAGTTGGGAAGTGAAGGATGGTTCCGAAGAAGAGGGTGGGCGCGATAAAAGATTGGGGGGGTGGTGTGTGAGTCCTGAACAACGGGCTTTTGGTAGATACGTGTAAACTTACCCTGGTCTCCTGCATGGTCGGAGTTTACTTTGTCACAGTACAGCAATAGGATGGATTTTAGGTTTGGAGTGTTGTTTATCTGAAGCGAATATCAGACTGGTGTGTTCTTGGGGGTGGTGTTCTTGGCCGGCGAGGCAGCAGCAAGGCCAACAGTTCTTGTATAACGGCCTTGTGCTCTGGCAACGACAGGTGTTTGAAAGGCCAACGAAAGGGGGAAACAGCTAACAGTACATCAGACACTTTAACGAACAACTTTTCCCATGGCGACAACACCCGAACCACCACAACCACCTCAGGGGTCAAGGCAGTCCTCCACAACTCCCCCAACCCGTCATCGAACAACCCTACTCATCCTTGACGAGCTCGTACACAACCTGCACCGGCATGTAATCCGTTGTCGTCCACGCACTCGCTGTCACGTCACCGTGTCAGCATCCTCAACCTCAAAAACGTGGGATGCGAGCGAGAGCTTACCATCCTTCCACTTGACACTCCACCCGCCATTCCCCTCCTTGCTCACCCCATCAACAGGGAACGCAACCCAGCGTCCCTCGTCCGCCCCGCCGCCGGCGTACTTGACCGCCGCCCCTTTGCCCTTGTCGTCGAGCAGCAGGAAGGACGTCCAGTCGCACGTCGTGCCCTCGGGCAGCTCAACGGCGGCCGGGTCGGCCACGCTGGCGAAGTCGAGGAGGCCGTTGGCGCCGACCACGGCGAGCGTGCTGCTGTCGGTGGGGCCGGTGGTGCGGAGCTCGTTGAGGTTGGTGGAGGGGTTGTGGACCGGGTAGAATTTGATGGTGGGCGTGGAGGGGCTGGAGGGGGAGGTGTAGACTCCCAGCGTGGTCGTGTTGGAGTTGGAGCCCGGGGAGGGGGTCGCGGTGAGGTAGAGGCCGTCGAGGGATTTGACGGAGCTGTCCGGGGACGGGTGGTTGGTTAGTATTTTGTTTGGTGTTGGGTGTGGGAGGGATGGGAGGTCTTACGAGGTGAGACGCAGGGTGTAGACTGCATGGCTGACGTCCCGGCGGACGGGGGTTGCCAGGCCTGCGGAGGCGAGGAGGGACAGTGTGAGGGCTTGGAATCTCATGATGGTGGTTTTTGGTGTTGATGGTTTGAGGTTGAGTGTGGTTTGTCAGGAAGGGTTTTCTCCTGGGCTGAACCGTGGATGCAGTTGCTGACGATGTCTCAGACTACCGAGCGATGGGGTGATGATCAACACACAACACTTTTTTGCTTTTGCTTTTGCGGAAGAAGCTGCTCTCTTTTATGGGCGTTATTCTTGCCTTTCTCATCACATGCATGTCATTGCGCAACGTTCGAGGATCACCCTCGTTGTCTTTGCACCTTCCTCCTCCGACGAGGTTGGGAAGAATCTGGGCCTCCCAACGTCATCTGTGTTTGCTTGTCCTACCCGCGCACATTGCCGTTGCCACCGCCCGCGAAGGGCAGCAATACAGGCAAATTGTGTCTTGTTCCTGATGGATTCTTCCGCGCCAGATATTAAGAGCTGCAAACGGATGCAGTTGATTAACCAGAAATTTGGCCAGTACTTATTTTTAGAATCCGGCTCATTATTATTATCTCCCCCAGACACCCGGTTCGCCCTTCTATCACTTCATCTATCATTGCATACAGTTAAGTTGGCAAACTCAGAGACAGTAAACCGAAATCCCGGTGGGCAAGTGCCGCACCTCGGGCACTCCCCGTTTGGCCGTAATTGCCCCTGCAGGGCCAAGTCTGTCTCGCCTTCCTCTTGTGAACCACGCTTCCATCGTCGCCGTGGTTCTAGAAGACTCGAGTTGGCGATCCCAACTCAGATCTCTGCTGGTACGCTTCTCCAACATTGCCAGACCACCCTCACGCGTTCCGGGTCTTCTACTCATTGCCTCCTTCCTGTTCGACAGCGGATCAGACAGCCGAGACCACGCAGTCAACTACCAGGTATGGCAGTTGAACTTTAACAATCAAGACACAGTCTTTCACCGAAGGAAGCCGTCGTCAGCCGCAACACTCAACAACTAACTGGTGTCCTGTGTTGCGCCGCAGCAAGTGAAGGCGGTTGGACCACGACAGCAACACCAAGAACACCGAGACGACCTTCACTAGCTACGTACCAACACCCCCTGACCTACACAGTACACAATACCCGGCAATGGTCTAGGCCCTGTAACGGTGCAAGACAGAATTCGGGGATTTGGCTCGGATCTGTCCATCAGCCCCTCTTCGGTTCCGCATGCACGGGATGGAAGGTACCTTAGCCTATTGCTTTACGCAACCCTACTTTCACGTCACGTACCTGCAGCCGCGTAGTCTTCCTCCGGAGTTTCTCCTCCTTACCCTTTTCTGTTAGGCCTCTCGAGTATCCGCCTTGGCTTCCATTGCGGCGTCGTCTCTGGATTGAATACGAGAAGTTCCGCCAAAGGCAGTCCTTGAGTAGCCAACGAACACGGCTCGGCAAACTTGACTCTTCTACCTTCTCGATAGTGATAGGTTGCCGTGACATGAGATGCTGCCGGCTCTGAAGATGTGTGTGAAGTTACATTCCGTTGTCTCGACGGTAGTGCTCGTCGCAGGCCCGGCCAAACCTTCTATATCTCGCCCTTGCTCGCCATCTCCTGATGGGAGTACGTGCTCCTCTGTTCCGGATCAGCTCACCTTCCTATCTAAGGATTTCATCGGCCGCCAATCCGTATACCACTCCCACCATGCATTACGCAGCAGTCATGCCCCTATTCTCGTCCGTCCTCCTCCTCGGGGGACTGGCCGCTGCCGTCCCCGTGGTAAACGTGGACGAGAAGTGCGTCTCGCGGACCATCTGTGTTGACGCGATCAACCCCTGCGGAATCAAATATGGCGGGTATGGACTCCAGTAACAAGGAGAAAAGAGTAATGACTGAGACAGCGGCAGTTGCTACGACGTCTGCGACACCTCGGCCAAGCCCGTCGCGCCGCCCTGTCCGACGACTACTGGGAAGCCTCCCGTCCCTAGCACCACCATGAAGGTTACTACCAAGGTCACCACCACAGTGATCACCCTGCCCACGCCCACCAAGAAGAGCACCAAGAAACCAACCCCTACCTCGACCAAGGAAACCACCACCAAGAATCCCCATCCCACAACCACCAGAAAACCTCATCCTACAACAACCACCAAGAAGCCCACCGTCACAAAGCCTGACAAGCCCCCCGTCACCCCGACGCCAACCAAGAAGTTCACCACCACCACCACCACCAAGCGCGCCAGCACCACAACCAGCAAATGCAACACCAACGTCTCGGTCTGCTGGGACGGCATCAACGAGTGCGGCATGATGTACGGAGGGTATGTAAACCCAACTTCACCCCTATTCCCGTGCCAGGGAGAAGGCTAAAATGGGATTTATTCAGATGCTTCCCCGACTGCAAGCCGTGGCCGACTTTTACGGCCCCTCCCTGCCCGACCAAGGGGTTGCCTCCCGTCATCACCCGGGTGACGACGCTGCCTGTGTTGACTGTCCCGTATAACTAAAAGGGAGGCTGACTGGGTGGTAGTTTTCATCAGGGGGTCAAGGTTCGATCGTGGAAGCTGTTGTGTGGGTAGGCTTTGTTTGGCAGTGGCAAGCCATGCTTCTCTCTTCTTGTGGTGTCTTTTGAACGGGCCAAAATTCTAGGGGCAAGGCGATGGAGGGAGGTCTAGGAGCTGGAGCGCAGGGAGTAATCCATTGCATCATTGCTCTAGCTGTTATGAGTCTTCACGTTGCCTCAAAGACAAAATATGATCTAAATCGACAAATAACCACCCACCGCCCTTTTTGTATACCCCTAACCCCTTTTCCACCACCCCCCAATCCACCCCAGTCATGGAAACTTATTTACCCTTCGCAGCCAGGTACTCCACGTCCCCGACCTCCCGCAGCTTCCCCCCCTTGACAATAACCTGCTCCTCCATGTCCAGCTGGTACCGCCTCATCTTGTCCTGGTAGGCGGGCACAAACGACCCCAGGATGCGCACCGCCAGCAGCGCCGCATTGGTCGAGTTGTTGATGCCCACCGTGGCGGTCGGCACGCCCCTCTGTATGTTCTCATTAGCCCTTAACCTCTCACTTCTCAATAACACGCATCACAATCTCTAGCCAACGGAGGGGTAAAAAGATGAGGAGGGAGACTAACCGGCATCTGCACGATACTCAACAAACTATCCATCCCATCCAGGTGCGTCGCCTTGATCGGCACGCCAATGACAGGCAGCGGCGTCTCGGACGAGAGCATGCCCGGCAGGTGGGCCGCGCCCCCCGCCGCCGCGATGATCACCTTGATGCCCTTGCCGGCCGCCTCGTCGGCCACGCGCATCATGTACCGCGGCGTGCGGTGCGCCGACGTGATGTCCAGCGCGTAGGGCACGCCAAAGTCCCGCAGGATGGACAGCCCCGCTTGGAGGACGGGCAGGTCCGAGTCGGAGCCCATTGTTACGAGGACGAGGGGGGTTTCCTCTGAAGGGGGTGGGGGTGCTGGTGAGGTGGTGGTGGTGGTGGTGGATTCCTGCTTGGGCCGGAGGGTCTCGGCCGAGGCGGTGAGGCGGTCGTGGCGGATTTTGTTGACGAGGTCGATGAGGGGTTGGGCCTTGGCTTCGAGGTCGTGGATGGTGGATGTGCCGGTCAGGGTGATGTGGCCGATCTTGCGGCCGGGCTTGGAGGCCTTGTTGTAGAGGTGCAGGTAGACATCCATGTCGTCGTCGAAGGTGTTTCGGGCCAGCTCGGCGAGCTGGAGGTGGGCGGCGGGCGTGGCGCCGCCGAGGATGTTGAGCATGATGGAGGAGGAGACCCTGGGGGTTAGCTTGTCAGGGACGGGCAGATCAAGGACGGCGTGTATTTGCGCCTTGTACTGCGACATCTGGGGGACGGCCTCGATGGTGTAGTGGCCCGAGTTGTGGGGACGCGGGGCGACCTCGTTGACCATTAGGGAGCCTGCGGGTGTTAGTGAGAAGCGTCAAGAAGAAGCAGAGCTTTTCATACCATCCTCGAGGACGAACATCTCCACGGCAAAGACGCCCCTTCCCCATAGCGTGCTGATCACCTCCGTCGCCAGCTTCCTAGCGGCCTCGCAGACCGTCTCCGAGACCTCTCTCGGCGGCATAAAGACCTTGGTGCAGATGCTGTCCTCGTGGATCGTCTCGACAGCGGGGTAGGCAACGCAGTTCTTGAGCTTGCCGTTGTCGTCCTCGGTCCTGATGACCATGACAGCCAGCTCCTTGACAAAAGGGGCCCATTTCTCAGCGTACAAGCTCAACCCCCCAAGGGCCTTGATTGCGGCCTCGAAGTCGGCCTCGCTGCTGACTTTGAAGTTGCCCCGCCCGTCGTAGCTGCCCTTGCGTGCCTTGAGCATGAAGGGGAGGCCGAACTTGGCGGCAGCATCCTTGAGCGAGGCGAGGGCGGCCGGCCCCGGCTCGATGGCCACCTGGTCGGCAATGGGGATGCCCTTGTCGCTGGCGCGGAAGTGCTCCTTCTGGAGGTACTTGTCCTGGATGAGGCGGATGGTCCTCCACGAGGGGTGAACCGGGGGCTTGTGAGTCTTTGTGGAGCCGTCGGCCTGCTTGACCTCGACGCCGTTCTTCTCGATGTCCTCGAGCACCTCGGTCTCGACGTGCTCGATTTCGACCGACAGGAAGTCGGACTGGGCGGCGAGCTCGCGGATGCGGGCGGGGTCCTTAAACGAGCCGGTGACATGGCGGTTGGTGTTGTGCGCCTGCTTGGCGGGCGAGTTCTCCTCGTCGAGGATGGCGATGTCGATGCCGAGCGGGTTGGCCGCCTCGCACAGCATGCGCCCGAGCTGCCCGCCGCCCAGCAGGCCAATGACGGCGTTCCTGTTGTCTGACATGGTTTCCGGTTTCTTTCCAATACCGACTTGTGAGGTGTAAATGGGCCGTTGACAAGAGGGAGCAGACCGAGATCGGGTGTAAATGACTCGAATTTTTGTAAGTCGCTGGGCTCTGTCAAAGAGAGTTTTAGCCAATTAGGGCCTGCAATCTGTATTGCCGTACAGGATACCGTAACGTACTCCACCCTTTTTGTGGGAGACCCAACTATGAAGCATCGCTGCTTCCACATTAACTGAGAAACTGGCATGAACTGGACAGGCTAGAAACCGGCATTCTCATTTCGATATTTCGGTGGCTCTAGCATTATTTTACATCCCCAAAAATGGCTGAAATGCCAGACTTGGAACTCATCCAGTAAGATTTCATCCTCGAGATCTCATCCATGGTAGCTCCATGAGTTTCCTCTCCTTCTGACTGTATCTATTCGACAGCCCCCTGAAATTATTCGACATTGCCAAAAATGAAAAGAGGTTCCTCTACACATGTGCACCCATGGTGCGCTACAGCAAGGTAGGTGGCCAGATGCCAGCCCCTTTCCTTCACATGAACCTACTCTGACGACTCACAGCTGGCCTTCCGTCAAACAGTCTACGCCTACGGCACCGATCTATGCTGGACACCCATGATCCTGGCCAAAGAGTTCAACAGAAACCGCTTCGCAAGAGACAGCGGTGAGTCTGGATTCGCATTCAGACCATGAACTTGCTTCTGACCCCCCAGACTTCACAATATCCACCAACGGCCCCCAGCCTCCCACGATTGTCCAGTTTGGCGCCAACGTGCCCCAAGAACTCGCGAGGGCCTCGTCCCTCGTTGCACCTTTCTCCAACGGCGTGGACCTGAACTGCGGCTGTCCCCAGTCATGGGCCTGCTCCGACACCCTGGGCGCCGCCCTGATGGAGAAGCGGGAGTTGGTGCGGGACATGGTCGTCGAGACCAGAGAGCAGCTCCGCCGAGACGGATGGGGCGTCGACAAGGAGAAGGACATTGACAACCCCAAGGGGAGGAGCGTGAGCGTCAAGATCCGCGTCCACAAGGACCTGCGGTATGTCTGGGCCTGCATCCACCTTCACCCAGGGGCGTCACAACTAACACCCCCAGAAAAACAATAGACTTCATCACCACCGTCCTCGGCCCCGACCAAGACCGCCACATCGACTGGCTGACCATCCACCCGCGCACGCGCTCCACCCCCTCCAGCACGCCCATCAACCTCGAAGCCCTCGAAATCCTAACCTCGACCTTTGGCGACCGCGTGCCCCTCCTCCTGTCAGGCGACGTCTTTGCCCTCAACGCCCTCCCCTTTACCTCCCCCCTCCTCACTACCACCCCGACCTTCACCACCTCTTCAACCCCCCCACCACCAACAGCCGCCACCTCAAATCCACTGTCTCACATCCCCAACCTCGCCGGCCTCATGTCCGCCCGCGCCCTCCTCGCCAACCCCGCCCTCTACGCGGGGCACGACGCCTGCCCCTGGCCAGCAGTCGAGACCTTCCTCTCCAACGTGGCGCGGTGCCCCTTACCCTTCAAGCTAGTGCAGCACCACCTGAGCGAGATGTGCGGGCCGGGCATGGGCCCCAACAAGTCTGCACTTCTGACCAAGCAGCAACGGGCAAGGGTGATGGGGTGTGGGAATATGGTGGACTTGGTTGATTTTTTGGATGGGGTGAGGGAGGTCAGGAGGCAGCCTCAATGAGAAAAATAGGGGGGTAGGGAGGGGGGTGGGTGGGGAGAAAGGACACCGGCTAGTTTGATACGTACAGGGCGAGATGGAGATGTATGTGTGTATGTATCAAGCTAGAGCGAGTGCTAATCTCTCTTTGATTAATTTGTCGTGCTGTAGAATGTCTGGAGTGACCGGGCGACATTGTAAGCGTCGTCTAACCGGCCAGGCTTGGGAGAAGTTCGAGACAGCGGAATCAACGGGATGCTGTTCAACTCAGTCACGAACAGCTCTGTGATGTGCGTAGAATGATTTGTTGTTTCAGCTACCAAAGCCAATACCAGCTGGGCCTCCTAATAACTGCCCCCATTCCCGCTTACTCAAAACACAACAACACGCATGTGGCAGCGGGCCAGTTCCTCTGAATGCGCAAGCGAAAAGGGGTAATGTATATGTACAAAGCGAGATGCTCGCTGAATGATGCTCTGCCCCCGAGACGAACCGCTCAGACGGGCGAAAAAGAGCGCCGAGTTGGTAAAGTGAAGCCAAATAGATGACCAGCCCAACCCACCCAGCTATGCCCCAGCCGACCGGCAATCCCCCTTGCCAGCCACAGACGCCGTCCCTAAAACCACGCCCCAAACATAATTCTCAAAACAACAATGAACAAAAGGACATACCTTTGAAGGAAAAAAAAAAAAGAAGCAACCCCCATCGAAAGCAAAAAGCCAGCCCGACGATGACCAGACGAAATCAAGACCCCTTAATCTCGCCCTCATCCTCGTCCTCATCATCCAACCTCTGCCTCTTGACGTCCCTCTCCTCCCACCCCTCCGGGTCCTCGCTCCGCCGCTTAATCTGGGGCGAGACCAGCCCCCCGCCACCGCCGCCGCCAGTGCTCCCGTTAAGCGTGCTGCTGTACGCCTCGTGCGTCGACAGGTCGTTAGCCGCCACCTTAAGCGCGGCATCCGAGTCGCCCCTATTGTTGCTGATGTCCGCGTCGGCGCCGCTGCTGCTGCCCTCGACCGCCGCCCGCACCTCGTCTCCGGTCTTAGTAGCCGACGAGTCCGACGGCTCCTCCTTCTTGATGACGACCTCCTTACCGTCGCTGCTGTCCCGTAACTCGGCCTTGCCGTTCAGCCGCGCGGCGCCCGGCCGCGGGCTCTGCGTGCCGCCGCGGTCGGTGCCCAGCGGGGTCGGGGTGCCGTACTGGCTCGAGTCGAGGTCCATCTGGCTGAGGCTGAGCTCGCCGCGGCGGCGGGTGCTCTCGAGGTTGAACTCAGGCGAGCCGGGGACCTTGGAGTCCTGCTTGCGCAGCGGGTTCTCCTTATAGAACTCGGTCATGAGCTGGACGGCCCGGATGGTGTGCGTCTCGCTGCCCTTGAGGAACCGCCACCACGGCTCGCCGTTCACGTCGTCGATCTTTTCGCGCGTGACCGACGTGGCGAAGAAGACGGCGGCGATGGCCACGTCGCGCGCGTTAAGCAGCAGCGGCAGCACCGTCAGGCACGAGTCGTTGCAAAAGGCCCAGGCCGCGTCGCGCAGCGCCTTGTTGTGCAGCAGCTCCAGCTGGCCCATGTAGTCGTGCAGCCGCACGTACGGGTTGTCCACCATCAGGTCAAAGGTCAGCGTCTCGAGCATCAGTTCCTCGTAGGCCAGGATGCTGTCACGCCACTTCCAGTATTCCTTGCTCTGCTCGTCGATGATGAGCTTGGTGTTTTTCTGGGCCACCTTGGCGACCGCGATGATGAGGTCTTTGGTCTTGCGGCAGTTTTCTTCGGTCTTGTTGGCGAGGAAGAGCGCGGTGGCCGCGATGTTCTGGGGGGTGTGGTTAGCGTGATTCTTTGCTGGGCTCAGCAGAGATTCCTACGTAGTGGTGGATGCCACCCTTCTCCTCCATCATGCTGTACCGCATGTAGAAGCGGTGAAAGAACAACCCGGCGACCCATAATGTTATTTGCGGCAGCTCGAGCAGGATGCCGGCCTGGTAGACGAAGTTAACGCCCTTCGCCCTCCTCAGCCTGTCCTCGGCCAGCGGCAGGCCCTCGGCAATGCTGGGCGTGCTGGCTACTTCGTCGCCGGTAAAGTACCATTGGTTTGGCTTCGCCTGCGGAGCTCGGGGCGGGCTCGACTGGGCGGGTGAGGGCGCGCTCCGACGCGAGTGTGGTCGGGGTGGCGACGTCCTCGATGAGTGTGTCGGTGGGGAGGGGACGGCAGGGGGAACATCGCGTCTCCTTGAAGGCGACTTTGAGAGGCGTTCAATGGCGGGCAGTGGTTTCGGGGGGAGCGACGGCGGTTGGTAACCTTCTCTCACGGGCCGGTACCTGTCGACACTCGACATGTTTCTGGTTCCGTGCTGGTCGGTGCGTAATCGTGGAGTGGTAAAATCTTCGTTTTTCTCTTGTAAGAGAAGGCGCGGTTAGCTGAGTCGCATTGATGGCGTCGGTTTCAACGGCAAAGTCGAGGATGGACTGTTTGAAATGGAGAGATGCACTTCGGGGCCGCGGATTGCGAAGAAGGGACCGGGAGCTGCTGCCGATAAGTGTCTGGAGGTTTAGTTATCGCCGTCTACCGCGTTTATGTCCGTGCACGCGGCATCCCATTCAACTGGTCCCCGCACGGTCTCAATAGGCATTTACCTGTAGCTAGCACGCTAGGGGCTTCAACAAAGCCACAAGCATTGTGTGAAGCATTGATATCGACGGGTATCTGGTATCATTTTGGATTCTCGTGCCTGGTCCAATAAAAAACGTCTCCCTAGTCATCACCGTACATCCCCCCTGAATCATTCCTCCCCCACAGCTTGACTGTCCGATCATGCCCACCGCTGACAATCCATCTCCCGTCCCTGCTCACATCCACACTGGCCACCGGCCCCGTGTGGCCCGTGAGCGACTGAGCTAGAGCCCAATCGTCAGCCGAAAAGATATTGACCTTGTGGTCGAACCCTGCCGAGACCAAGAAGGTGCCCGACTTCTTGGGAACCTGCAGGCCCTTCTCGTCCTGGCCCGGCGGGGTGCCCTCTACCGGGTCGTCGAGGCCCTTGAACCACCTGACATCGGACACGGCGCTCGTGTGCGCGCCGATGCCCCCAGATCGCTGCACCTTCCTGACATCCCAGCACTTGATCCACCCGTCGGCAGAGGCCGTCAGCACGCGGTGGCCGTCCGAGCCCCAGTCGAGGCCGTAGATGGGCTTGATGTGGCCGTCGGTGCCGCCGTCGAGGATCATGACCGTCCGACCCGAGCGCAGGTCCCAGATGCGCCCGATGCTGTCCAGGCCAGCGCTGGCTAGCAGAGACCCGTCGGTGCTGAAGCTGACAGCGTACACGCCGCGCGAGTGGCCTTCCTGGAGGAGCAGCTCCGTGGTCGTCTCGATGTCCCATAACCTCCACGACGTGTCCTCGGATGCGGATGCTAGGTATTTCCCAGAGGGGTGGAACTCAACCCGGCATACCCGCTGCGAGTGGCCCGAGAGTGTCGAAAGAGGCGTGTCCTGTGATAGTGACCAGAGGTGGATCTGCCCCTCTGCACCTCCCGAGGCCAGGTTGACGGTTTGCTCCGAGACGTTGCTATCGGGCAAGGTCGCGCCGGGCATCCACGAGATACCGCTGATCTTGTTCGTATGCCCTCTCAATGTCCGCTTGTGTTCCAGCGTCGGAATGTCGAGCAGTTTGACCTGGCCGCCCCAGTTTCCGGTTGCCACCATCTTCCCGTTTGGCGATATCCTCGTCATGGAGATGTGTCGGTCTCCTGCTGTCTGACTGCCCTGAAGTTCAAAGGTCTGCAGCCGCTCCTTGACCTCCTTCCGAAACTTGACGTGGGTCCGCAGCGGGATGGTCGCTTCCTTCTTCTGGAATTCGATGCGCCGTTTCGCTCGCGGTATCGAGTACTGGGCGATGTTTATCCTCGCCTGGAGAAGCTCATCCGTACCCCGGGAGTAGAATTCCTCCTCTTGCTCCTCGGCCTCCGCTTCCTCCTCCTCCACGTCCTGCATCTCCACATCCACACCCTCCTGGCCGCCTGCTTGCTGCGCATGAGCTTGTTCGGTCAGGAGCTCTCGTAACCTGTCGCGCCGGTCCGCAGGGCCCTCGCCAAAAAGCGTAACGGGCTGACCCAGCTCCCTAAGTTTTGCTCGTACTCGTCCATCGTCGGTCGGGACGGCAATGGTTGCTGCAAGCCGTTTCCGCTCGAACTGCGAGAGAAGGGCCGATGCCCTCTCCGGCGCAATGCCTCCGGCGCCTGGGATGTCATAGTCGCGGTCGATAGCTGCCGCCGGGCATGTTAGCATGCTGCCGTAGTACCGGCCAGATTTGGTGGACGTACGGATAGAGTTCAGGTCGATGCCGCCTCGCTCCTGGACGCGACGGCGCGGGTCAGCTGTCGGGTTTGCTGCAAATTCAG
The DNA here is from genome assembly GCA_033296685.1 of Parachaetomium inaequale. Classification (NCBI taxonomy): domain Eukaryota; kingdom Fungi; phylum Ascomycota; class Sordariomycetes; order Sordariales; family Chaetomiaceae; genus Parachaetomium; species Parachaetomium inaequale. The sequence goes on along the minus strand of MU854385.1, from coordinate 37,228 downwards.
ATACAGGACACTTTTTTATGAGCACCTACCTCGGGCTCAGCCTCCTCCACATATGCTCTGCGCGATGGGTGCATCATGGTTGCGGTGTTGGTGCTGGAGCTGTGCCTTCCAGCAGTCTGCGTCGAGCAACGCTGTCTTGGATGAGCCGCGTTCTGGGAAAGTTCAAGGTCGCGCCCTGGTGGGGCTCCCGCAGGTGAAGTGCTTGTAAGGTAATGCAAATTGTATTTTCAGCGTATTTCACACCGACATTCTAACCCTAACCCATCATAGACAATTTTGAGCCGAACGCAACTCCCCAGATTTTGAACCATCATCGGGGGCACCACTTCCGTTGCCTCGCAATATTCATAGGCAGGAGAAGACGAAATCGTGTTGCGCCCGACATCCGGAAACAATGCCCGGTTCTTCGTCTGCAAAGTCCAGTAAGACGGACGTCTGCGTGTCAGCCAGCTGGCCTGCCCGTCATTGGCCGCCTCGTTCTGACACTGCTTTGTGCAACAGCTTCAGGTCGCACACCGTGAAAGAATTTGCGCTTCAGGCTTCAGCAAGGCACAGATGGATACAGTCGGCCCGTTCTGGGGATGCCTCTTGCATGAATCTGAAAACCCAACGTTGGTGCCGTTTTGGATAAAAGACGCATCCGAGATTTCAAAAAATGCGGATCTTGCTGGGGAAGCCCCGGCTGCAGCCGCTTCCCCGGAATCCGAGCAGTTCAGGCGCCAAATAGGGCGATTCGGGGCTGAGATCGATCTGCGCCCAGTGAGCCTGAGAGTGGCACAGCCAATGGAATGCCCACAATTTTTTTTAGGTTTTCGGTTTGCTGGGCCAGGCCCGCGCTGAGGGTGAACCGCCTGTAAATAAAATCGGCACCCCGCCACCTTCTGCGCTTTCTCCCTTTCACATGAAGAACGCAGTTCACCAGACGCAAACCCCGGACACCATACGTTACTCAATGCAGACCAAGGCGACCAAGCAAGACAATTCTACTTCTTTCTTCAAGCACCAGATGCGTGTGATCCCCAGCCACAAAGGACTGAGCCGGAATACCGAAAAGCGCGCCGACGCTGGACGACGTCGGGGAAAGGCTTGAACCACACGCCTCGACCCGGTTGACCGAATCGCAGTCTTCTGAGGCTCGATTCTTCTCGATTCATTTACCAATTTTGACACCACACACCCTTTCGAGCAGCCAGCGGACGAAGGCGGCTCGATGCATTCCAAGGCCACCCCCGCGCTCAACACGGTGCGCGGCTTCAACGGCACTTCGCTGAACGGCACTCCGCTGAACGGCACTCCGCTGAACGGCACTCCGCTGGTTTCTGGCGACGAGGACTCGGACTGCTGCCCTACTCCCCAGCCGGGCCAGAAAAGCCGTGCCAAGCGGGCCAGAAAGCCCCACGCCATCGACGATGTCGTCAGCGCCAATTGTAGCCCGGCCCTTCGCCCGATGGTCCCTCAGGGCGGCCTGAGTGGCATCAGCAAGATGCGGATGCAGCTCGACAACCTGGACATCGCGTCTAACGCTGCGAATTCGACGGCTGCCTCGTCGCGCACGACCTCTCTGACCTGCAGCGAGAGCCTCCGCTCCCCCTTTGCCAGCGATGTCACGACGGCGAGCAGCGGCCGAGACAGCGGCTACAAGAGCCGCACCGGAAGCGGCATCAGCAGTGAGGACGAGACGGCGTCGCAGAGAAGCACCCGCTACGAGATCAACCTGGAGAACGACTTCGCCAGCGACGCCAATGGCCGCACCGTTGAGGACATTGCTCCTCCCCGTCGTAAGATGACGGCGGACGACTTTGAGCATCTGCGGTGTCTCGGCAAGGGGACCTACGGGACGGTCCTGCTGGTCAAGCAGCGCACGACGGGGCGGCTGTATGCCCAGAAGCAGTTCAAGAAGGCCTCGCTCATTGTGCACAAGAAGCTGGTCGAGCAGACCAAGACGGAGCGCCAGATCCTCGAGAGCGTCAATCGGCATCCCTTTGTCGTCAAGCTGTACTACGCGTTCCAGGACCAGGAGAAGCTCTACCTGATCCTCGAGTACGGTCAGGGCGGCGAGCTCTTCACCCACCTGAGCACGGAGCGCATGTTCTCCGAGGAGATGGCCGCCTTCTACATGGCCGAGATGGTTCTCGCGTTGACCCACCTGCACGCCGACCTGGGCGTGGTCTACCGCGACCTCAAGCCCGAGAACTGCCTCCTCGACGCCGAAGGCCACCTCCTGCTGACCGACTTTGGCCTCTCCAAGGTCGCCGTCGACCCGGACGCCTGCAACTCGATGCTCGGCACGGTCGAGTACATGGCGCCCGAGGTGATCCAGGGCAAGAAGTACGGCAGGGCGGTCGACTGGTGGTCGCTGGGGGCTTTGGGGTTTGACCTTATGACGGGACACCCCCCCTTCCGCGGCCCGAACCACGCCAAGATCCGTACGTCAATCCATGCTCCCAATGGCCCAACTCGAAAAGAAATAGCTGACACTGTTTCGCAGAGGACAATATCGTGCGCCAGAAGCTGGCCATGCCCTTCTTCCTCAGCGCCGACGCCAAGGACCTGCTCACGCGGCTGCTGCGCAAGGACCCGGTCAAGCGCCTGGGCTCCAACATGCCCAAGGACCTGGCCACCATCAAGAAGCACCGCTTCTTCCGCAAGATCGACTGGAAGCGCCTCGCCGCGCGCGAGCTGCAGCCGCCCATCGAGCCCATCATCACGGACCCGGAGCTGGCCGAGAACTTCTCGCGCGAGTTCACCGAGCTGAGCCTCAGCCCGGTCGTGACGCGGTTCCCGGACGTGTGGGGCGATTTCGACGGTGGCAACGGCAGCGGCAGCGCCAGGGACGAGCTCGCCAAGGACGATCCGTTCGGCGGCTTCAGCTTTGTTGCGCCCAACAGCCTGCTGGAGAGCCATGGGTTCAGGATTCCGGCTTAGACTTGGACGCCGTTTCGCGAAGCGTGGCAAAGCCTGACGTTCCTTTTTTTTGGGGCGGGGGCGGCAGGTGACCTTGCTGAGCTGGAAGCTTGCAACTCGTGGAGCTGGGAGATGGGTGGGTAGGTGGTTGGTTTTCTTGGGAGGCCCTTCGCTTGGAGATTTAGGCGAGAGGAGGGAGACGCGGGAATTTCAGTTTGCGAGGGCTTTTGGTGCTGATCGATCGCGTTGATGATCGACCTACCTGCAGGGGCTTTTTGGGAGAGAGACAGACGGATGGATATTCGGGTTGCTGATGATTACCTTTTTTATTATTATTATTCCTATACCGCTATGCCCGAGGGCTTGCCGGACCTTCTACAACTAATTACAAAGGAAAACCATGCCTGTAAGGCTGGACTAAAAACCCCTGTCGACCTTATACAATCTGAATCTCTGAATCCACCCTCTACAGTGATGATTACCTTTTTTCGCACAGCTCCGTCTCTCGCTGCGCTTTCTTTTTCGCTATGGATAGAGCGGCAGATCTCCTAACTACTGGGTATCGTAGTGCTCATCGAGTCCATGCGCCGATCCCTGGTACCTACCTACCTAACTATCACTTGCTGATGTCGTCAGATCATGGAATACATGCCCTGTCGCAGTCCGCAATACCTAGCTGACAGTTATACCCGGGCTTACTCCTGGGATATCTGACTTGGTAAACATCCCGACCAAGGAAGGATTCCAGTCCCACTTACACATGAAATCATGCAACGACGGTTTGACGGCGGCGGAATGAATGCTTATTGCTTCCCGCTCCGAGTTCCGGGGGGTACCCTAACCGCCCCGGACCGCCGTGGCACCACCCCAATCGAGCCACGCTTGCTACCTTGGTTCCGGAGACGAGATGACTGGTGAACCCTGCCCGATGATGTAGTTACCGTGTACGAACGAGATCAAGTGATCTCGTTTACTCGCCGGGTCCGGCCAGTGTCCGGGGCCCCGACGAGGTGCTGCGTGAGAGACGTGTTTTGACTCTTTTCGTTGATTAGCTGTCGGACCTTTGCCCGAGGAATGCAATGTCAGGTTCGGGAGGGAAGGCCGGACATCGGTCCGGACCAACAAGGCAGTATTCGCGAAGTATTAGGTAGTGAAGGAACTGGAAGGGCTGGGTGTAACAAGTAAGCTAAAGAGGACGAATGAGACTGGCTGTTTGTCATCGTGTGGAAGAGCTAAACATTCACCATGGCTGTCAGTCGGCCAAGTGTCTCGCTTCTCCAAGCGTTTCGTTTCAGGTTCGGTTGCCTCGTCTAGGTTGGTGACACTGCTGCTGGATGTCCATCCACCCCCGCCCCCGGTGTGGTGGTGGTAGTGGTGGTGGTGGTGACGCGTAACCACCCCCTGCCCCGAATAAAGTTTGGTTCCTACTGGATAACCCTACCTTGCGAAGCACCCAAGTTCCACGACAAGAAAGGCGGTGCCAGCCGAGCGCGGGAACGGGAACGGGAAAGCAACAGCACCTTACACTACCTACAGATACATGTAACTGCATCCAACCTTGTGCTACGTGCGACGTACACCTTCAACCACCACCACAGCGCCCAGGTAATAGTTGGGGTATACTTGTGGCACGGCGGGATGCTTGTGATAGGGCAGAGTCGAACCCAACAACGACGGAGCCAAGATAGAGCCAAGATCGGGAGCCTGCCTGCCCACATACCGACCGGCTACATGAAACGAAGCCCTCCCTTCCCGTCCCGGCCCGTCTTGCAGCCAGCCAGCTAGCCCATGCGGTCCTGCTGCCTGCCTGCTGGGCGGGAGGGAAGGGGGTGTTGGAGGCCGCCGCCGCTTGCATGGTGACGGCGACGCCTGCGGCTCTGGTGGTGAACGTGTGTGTGTAAGTGTGAAAGTGGCCGGCCGGGATGTGAGAGGAGGACCCGCGGGAAGTCCGCGGGAGGTCCGCGTGTGGACCGATTGGGCAATTGATGAGCAGTTGATGAGGATGGGGGATCTGCGGTTCCACCCCACTGCTTCATCCGGGGTGGCAGGCCTTACACATGACTGACAAATGGCTCGGCTTTCTTTGGAGGAACGGCGCATCGAGGTTCTTTTTCTTCATCTTTGGTTTTGTTGCTGGGACAGTGAGATGGGTGTTGGAACGCCAAGGCTTGTCGTCGTCATTTCAGGGGCTTGGGTGTCTGCAGGGCACGTTTGGCGAGAGGTGATCTTCAATTGGCCCGGGGTGCTGACGGCCCTGCGGCAGAGACGACGTTGTTGAAAGTTCCTCGACTCGGGCGGTCTGATTTGTTGTTGAACAGCACATTGCTGAATGCTGGCGATAGTATCGCCGTCTTGAAGCGCATATGCTCACTGCCCAACTTTGCGCGGTCCTCGCCTGGCCTTGTGAAATTGTGTCATCGAGGGGGAAACTTACCTACCTAGCGAAGTACTTGTCCTTAGCCAAAAGTATTCCAGGTTCGTACCTGGTAAGGTATTGTACCACAGCGGATGAGGTCTGGGCTCCAGAGGGCAAGGATTTTAGCTCGCGGCAGTCCTGCCTGCGCTAAGCCAGGCCTGGTTTAGGCCGGCCGGAGGAGCCAAGTCGGCCAACGGCTTGGGTCTGATCCCAGGAACCAACATCGCATCTCGACCCTCGGGGTATACTTGGTAGGGAAGGATCCCTCGAGGGACTTTGGTCGAGTCCGCGATGGCATGCCGCAGAAACACACGCTGGTGTCTCGCTCCGGGCCCGGCGTCGATCCATTTCCCCGTTATCTGCAGCAGTTCAACTGAGACCTCGGTGACGGACAGGACGACGACGCGGACTGTGGCTGTGGCTGAGTCTCTGCACTCTCATGTCGGCCCAAACGTTGATAACGGGCGGTAGTGCCAAGCGCATGCTGCTGATGACTACAGTACCAGAGCTCTGCATATCAATACGCTGCAATGACAGCATCGCTGAGGCCAAGTCTTGCCTTCCGCCAAGGTGGTTCCTGTTGGATCAGGGGGTTGCAACTTGCAAGCCGAGTTGAGAGGGGCCGACGCCGTGCCGGGGCTGAAGGGGGCCCGAATTGCATCGATTGCCCAAACGGATCTTTCTTGTCCTCCCCTGTCATGCATGGGAGTTCGGTGCTACGCCTCTGTTCCCATTAGCGCCCGCGCCAGACAAAGGCTGCTGTGGCGGATTACCAACTTGATAAGGTGTTGATGTCCCGTCTGCATCTCGACAATGCAGATGCGTCCATTGTGATATCATTTGTCGAGCGGACCAATTCGCTCCTCTGCTTCTCGGGCTGCCAAATATTTCTTGCGGCAAGTCCTGTCTCGGTTTTGTTCAACGTCCGTCTTCCCCAATTCAGTCCGAGACTCGCGGCACATGCCCTTCTCGAAAAACCGGTGTTGTATGTATTTAACTGACCTCGACGCAGTAATTCTTGAAGAGGGACCCCCCAGAACCCTCTCTTAATATAGTCGGGTTAAACCGAAACGACATCCGATCCGCAGCCACCGCTGGTCTGCAGTTGTTTGACAGTACCGGCTGCTGCCAATTGCTCTCGTCAGGATCAAGACGGTCTTGAATTGATCCAGAGACAGCTTCTTCGGCACTCGACACACAATGAAAGTCGTTAGCTGGTCATTGTTGGCTGCCGCCGTGCTGGGTAAGTCTGCTCGTCTGGTTAGCAGAGCATTGGCTGACCTTGATTCCCATTCCAGGCACTGGCTCCGCGGTTGGCGAGCCTGTTCAATTTTGCCCTTCTGGCGGCGGAGGCCTGTGCTACAGCATTGCCATTCCGACTTCCTCGGCGAATGCCGGGTCTGGCAATATCTACTTCCAGATCAAGGCGCCAGCCTCGCTCCAATGGGCGGCATTGGGCACCGGCTCGGCCATGGCGGGCTCCAACATCTTCCTAATGTACCAGGACGGAAGGGGGAACGTGACGCTGTCGCCACGTCTTGGCCTATCATACTCGCCGCCGACGCTCGACACGAGCAGCACCGCCGCCCGCTTGACCCTCCTCGCTGGCAGCGGGGTCAGCGAGGACGGCTCGACCGTGACGGCCAATGTCGCGTGCTCCAACTGCCAGACGTGGACCGGGGGAGAGATGTCCCTCAAGAGCACCAGCGCGGGGTGGATCAGCGCCTGGAAGCAGGGCTCGTCGCTGGCAACGACCGACAGAGCCGCGGGCATTGCCCAGCATGATGCTCATGCTCAGTTCCGAGTCGATCTAACCAAGGCAACCGTCAGCTCCGACAGAAACCCCTTCACCAGCAGCGGATCCGGATCCGGATCCGGTTCTGGCTCCGGGTCTGGTGGCGGCTCCGGCCCGGCTGGCGGCGCTTTCAGCGAAACGATGCGACCTCCAAAGCCCGCAATCCTGGTGGCACACGGCGTCATCCTGGCGCTTGTCATGGCCGTCCTTTATCCCCTCGGTTCGGTGCTGATGCCCCTTGTTGGGAAGTGGTGGGTTCACGCTGCCTGGCAAGGCGTAGCGTTCTGCCTCATGTGGGCGGGCTTCGGACTGGGCGTCGTGACGGCCGAGAAATTGCGCATGGTGAGTGCTTCGCGTGCCGAAATCGTCGAACTCCCCGCTGACAGACCCCCAGCTATGGACCGAGCCGCACGTCATCTTCGGAACTGTCGTCATCTCCCTGCTCGGGATCCAGCCCATCTTCGGCGTTCTGCACCATCTGCACTTCCTGAAGGCGGGGCGCCGCGGTGTGATCAGCTATGTGCACATCTGGTGGGGCCGCATCTTGATGGCGCTGGGTGTGATCAACGGCGGGCTCGGCCTGAGGCTGGCACGAGAGGACGACGGCCCCATCATTGCGTACGGCGTTATTTCTGGTGTCATCTTCCTGGGCTACGCGGGCTACAAGGTCTGTCGCTTCTTCCGCCACGGGACGGACACGCATGGCGCGAAGGATGGAAACCAGTCGGGAGGACACAGCGCCTGAGCTGTGAAGGTGTCTTTTGGCGAATGTTTGTTGGAGATTCCTCTTTTTTTGATAATGTACGAGCGGAAGCGGAGAGCGGTAGATACCAGGTGCCTTGGGAGTGGGCGGAATAGTTGAGGTGGTATTTGGTTTTCCGAATGTTTCAAGTTTCAAGTTCACTGCACTCAGGCAGTTCGAGTCAGTTGTAGGGAACAGAGCTCTAGGAAGGAACAGCTGTTCGCGTGCTTTGCTTGAAGTGGATCAGGACCTGGTGGGAAGGTGCGTTTGGCGAGACCAAGAAATCTTCTAATCTGAACCTTCTGTATCTCACACAAAGAAGGCAACTTTCATACTTGGGGGTCTAAGCGGTAATTCAACCCCCCAAGTAACCAAGTCAAAATCCCTTCCAAGTTTTACACAGATTGCCTGTCTTCCAGGTGCTCAGCGTCTCAACTGATTGTAGCCAGTCAGTCACGTGACTGCCAACCGGTCTCTCCCGATTCCCCGGCCAGCGCACGGACCAGCAGTGCTCACACCTCCAGTGGATGAGGTATGCACGGCGCTGGGCCGGGGCATTTTGAAAACCTCTCAGCGACGGACCTCCACCTTGCCCATCTCAGCAGCAGCCGACTGCCACTCGTCCCCCCCCTCCCGATTCAGGCGTGTTCAATTGCGACACCGCACATCCCATCAAGATGATCTCCAGGGCTTCGGTACGTTGCGGTCGACCCCAATCGCCTGTCGCCATTTATGCAATGCGCGGCCAATGCACACGACAGACGCACCGTTGAGGAGCACCTGATTGCTGACTGTCGCGCCGTCACAGAGCGCTCGCAAGGCCGTCGCGGCCGTCTCCCGCCTCGCCACTCGCAATGCCGTCCCGATGAGAACCTTCATGGCCCCGACCGTCTCGCGGAGAGGTACGTGCAGCAACACCCTTTGGAAGGAGCAGCAGTTGGGGGATGAAATCCCGATCGCGCGGAAGGGCCGGTAGCGGTGGTGGAGGTTGGCAACAGGGCGAGGCTGGCTACCGACGACCATCAATTGCACAGCAAATCTCCCAGCAACATCAACGACACCCCAATTCTCGCCAGCAGCCACGATAAGCCAGAACCTCTCGACAATGCCAACCCACCTCTGCCACCTCCCCCCTCCCACGCGACGCGACATCCACTTCCTCCCAACCTCCTCATCCCCCATCCCCCTTTTCTAAATCCCCCAGCTACTAACACACAACCCCCCGTGCCACAGCCGACTTCGTCCAGGAGCTGTACCTCAAGGAGCTCAAGGCGTACAAGCCGGCGCCGATCAAGGAGACCGACTCGGTCGGCCAGGTGGCCACCTTCAGCCTGCCCAAGACGCCCAAGTCGCCCGAGGAGGCCGACCTGGCGTCGAGCCTGAAGGAGTACGAAACCATGGCGGTCGAGGTCGAGGGCCAGGAGGGCGCCGCCGCCGGCCAGCCCGCCGCCGTCGTCGAGGACTGGCTCGTCGAGGAGGAGGAGGAGGAGGCTCACCACTAGACTCATCGTCTAGATGGTTGGTTATTATGAAGGGGTACCTAGACAGGACCTGGGCCTGTGTGGAGGGGAGTGGTGAGGAATTGTTGCACCCCTGATTATACGATAATCAGAGGCACAGTTCCTGGATAGGACAGGACAAAAAAGGGACAGAGTTTCCTTACAGTGCTGAGTCGGAGAGATGGTGAGGCCGGTGATTGGGGGCTTCGTGCGAAGGGGTTGAGGAGTTGTTCCTGGGGGGCGAGGAATAATCCGTGTACATTGTTCTTTAGCCTTGTTACAATATCACGCCCATCACCATTGGACGTGTGCACACATACACACCTCTCTCCATACACTGTGTGATGATGCATTGCATGTCTCGGCTGCCCCAACGGTTCAGGCTTGGTCTGCTTGGACTTGCCGTTCATGCTTACTCCGCGTACCTTTGACTGCCGAGCGTTGAGCTGGGACTCTGTAAGGGCTCTGGAACGTAACCATTATCTTTCTTGGAACGGCTGTGCCTTGTTTGCAGAGGTGACGCTCGAGTAAGTAGGAGTAACTACGGTACCGCGGGAGATAGGGAGAGGAGTAAATGCATCAGTCATGAGCAACGCGGCTCAGTAGTATCAAGGCTGTCAAACCAAGTCGTTCCAGGGCCATGACTGACTCTCTCTTAGGGCTGTGATCAAGAACTTGCTTGGACCGCGAGCTCACTCGAGGCGGGTAGTTGAGCTGGACGGGTTTGGAGCCCCCCATACCAACAACGAGTTGGAAGACACGCCAGTTAGGCAGCCTCTTTTTCCAATGAAACGAGTGATCAGGACATGTTTGTTTGTCCCACAGCTCCTCGGTTCAACGTTGGGTCTGTCAAATGTTACTACATCCGTGATCATAAGGGGCACACACACAGCTTGTGGATAAGGTGAGATGCGTGTGTGTGGTCTCAACTGTCGAGTGCCATGGGCATCTTCTCAAACTTGGAGTACGGTGATAGGATACTTGCCTCCTTGCCAATTTGCGCATGAAACCAAGATGATATTACATTACAAGACGGGGGTCGTGAGACTGTTTGTGTTCTCGTGTATAAGATGCAAAACACACAACGCCAAATACATTGTTTCCCCGAATTAGATATTATAGCTCATGCTCCCATCGTTGACTGAGGTAGACAAGGTAAACACTACATGCCAGCACCAGCATGGTAGTGGCAGAGCATCCGTCCCCCAACTAACATCGCCTGTCAGCAAGAACGCCATACAAACAAGTTGTTGCTACCGACATCAAGCCTGCTCAGTCGTCCGTAAGGACCCCGAGAGCCTTCCCTCAGCAACAAACAACCATCAAGGCGTTCCGCAAAACAAAACCAACATCCCTCCCGGGCAGACAAGGCAAGCAGGCAGCGCGGCGGTGAACAACAACCTTCCCCCGAATAAGGTACCGCAAACGTCAGTCAACTCATCATTCTTCACAAATGATGTCAAAAAAATCATTAATCCGGCAGCCGACTCCTTCGCCCAAACGCCCTGCCGAGTGTGTGCGTTCCAGCAGCCAACCAAACACCCCGATGCCAGATGAATCCCGCCCTGAAATGCAACATGCTAATGGTTGTTCGTCCAAGTCATCAACAGTGAGTTCTCTTTTCTTGTGCTTGTTTTTTTTTCTGTACCACCCCCAACCACACAGACAAACAAGGGGAAAAGGAAACAAGAAAAGACCAAGCCGCAGAGAAGCGGCCGCCGCAGACAGATAGACAAAATGCAGAGGGGGGCGCCAGGGGCCGGGTTACATGTCGAAGCCTGACGCGCCAAACATCTGCTCGTCATTGTTGTTGCCCCTCACAATACCGCTCATCCGGTTGGGGCTCCGGACGTCGACATCGTTGACGTCTTCCCAGTCATCGTCCCTCTTGCGGTGGGCGTCGTCCATTTCCTCGTCTTCGTACTTGCCGTACCGATCCTTCATATGGTCATCGAGGGCGCTCTCGTCGACAAAGGTGAAGCCCTGGAAGTTGGCCTGCACCGAAGGCGAGAGCGGCGTAGATGTCGCGTATCCCTTGGCCAGGGCGGCTGCGCGCTCGTTGAGGGACCCGTTCGTGTTGAGCGCGTTGGTGAACTCGGGGTCGAAGTACGAGACATCCGTGTCGCTCTTCAGCTGCGGTTTGAAGGGCGGCGTGATGAGCTTCTTGGAAAGGGCATCCCAATCGATATCGGCGAAGAAGGCGTGCTCCTTGAGCTCTTCGGCGTCGTTTGTCGCACCGAGCCGATGCTTCGGATTCCTGTTAAGCAATCCCTTGACGAAGTTCCGCCCCTCCAAGGACAGAGTGTCGCGAGGAAACCTGACCTTGCCGAAAGCGATGTTCTTGTACATCTGCTGTGTGTCTTCGGCATAGAATGGGCTCCAACCGCAGCACATTTCGAACACGAGAACACCCAGGGACCAGAAATCCACCATCTTGGTGTAACCAGTCTCGTCCAGGAGCACCTCGGGGGCCAGGTATTCGGTCGTGCCACAGAAGGTGTTGGTGGTGTCGTTCTTGGTCAGGTTCGCCTTGGAGAGACCAAAGTCGCAAAGCGCAATGTGGCCATTGGCATCCAGGAGGATGTTCTCTGGCTTCAAGTCGCGGTAGACGATGTCGTTCTGGTGTAGATGTTGGATGGCGAGGATGAGCTCGGCGATGTAGAACTTGGCCCGCTTCTCCTCGAACTTGCCGTCCTTTTGCAAATGCCAAAACAGCTCTCCGCCCGACATGTAGTCTGTCACGAGGTAGAGATCAGACGGCGTCTGGAAGGAGAACTTGAGGCCGACGATGAAGGGCGAATCCGCCGTGGCCGTGCGCACGAGGATGTTGCGCTCGCCAACGGTATGCGCCACCTCTTTCTTCTGGACAATGACCTTTTTCGACAGGACTTTCATGGCGTAGATGCGCTTGGTATCCTTCTTCCGGACCTGGTATACTTGGCCGAAGGTGCCCTTGCCGATGAGCCGCAGGATTTGGAAGTCTTCGGGGCCAAAGTGCTTCTGCTCGGCTCGCTGGTACAAGGACTCGACGTAAATCTCTCCGGTTGGCGCATTTTCGGCCATGGTGTCCGCGTGGCCCTTCAAGGAGAACCAGCCCCGGACCGCAGGCTCCCTCTCTGTGGTGACGGCCTGAAAGTCGACGTGACCGAGAAACTCCTCCCCAGATTGGCCATGACCGTAGACCGAGATGTCGACAAGCTTGTCCGAGTCAACCACATCACTGCAAGGCACGTCAGTCATCGCATCCCCAGGGGCGCCCCGAAGAACAAGGCTTACAAGAGGGCTTCGGCATCCCATTTCGGGCTGGTAAACGAACGGCGCGTGTCCCGATTGCGGAAAGTGTTGAAGTCGCTGATGCTGGTGTTGCTGCTTTGTCTGCTCCGCATCGGAATAGCCATGGCCCTACCGGAATCGCTCGCCTGGCGCTTCATCGGAATGGAGCCCATGGCAACGGCCGAGATGGCCGCCTCGTCCTCGTCTTCGGCGGGGCGAGGACCGGAGGAGATGAGCTCACTGCGCTGGAACACCACAACGACGTAGGGGTCGCGGCACTTCCTGAGGCCTCTGGCCTCGGTGATCTTGATGGTGAGCTTGCCCTTGGCGGCAGGTGCCTGTGCTCCCGGCGGCGTCGGCGTGCTTGTCGCGGTCCGATCAATCCTGTCACCGTTCCTTTGCCTCGTGTCCTCCTGCCCTTCGTGGTGGGAGGGTTGAGCCGACGAGAGAGCACGCATCGGGGTTGATGTACCGCTCTTTCTGGATGTTAGTTTCTGCTTGAGATGTACCAATGAGGCTGACTCGTAAGAAAGATGCCCGTCGCCGGCACCCGGGTGCGCGCGGCTTGGAGAGCTGGGAACAGTAGAAGAGCACCCTGCAGGATTGGAGAGGTGAAGGGCGGATGCGTTCGATTCGTTGACCATGGTCGTCAGGGGTGCCAGCAGAGACGATGTCCTCGCTTTGCCTCTCCCAAAGTCCGAGATGCTCAGATGTCGCAGGCTGGCTGATCGCGAGACCGGAGGAGTGCCCCCCGCTGACCTTTGGCAGCTCGAATCGTTGGGAAAGTTGCGCAGCGAAGACGGCTGCGACGCTGGCGGGGTGGGATATGCGTGCTGCTGCGCATCTTTCCGCAGCGCTGCCTCGGCGGTAGGTCCCAGCATCTCATGTGCCAGGAGAGGGGGACCTTGGGCTGACGGAGCCGTCCAGAGGTCCTGCTCGACGGGAGTGGGTGGCAGCTCTGCCAGCGTTGCAGCTTGCAACTGTTCCTCGAGATCCGTCGCGGTGGGCGTCGAGGAGGAGGAGGCGGTGGTGGTGGCTTGTCCGTTCGTCCTGAAAGAACCCGACCACAACCGCTGAAGAGAGCTTGCACGAACCTGGTTAAAGTAGCTCATGATTCCCGGCAGCCGTCTGTCATGGAGGTCTGGCTGCGGAGTTGCGACACCAGACCGGGGAGAGTCGACGCCGATCTGATCCAAGCCATCATCTTCTGCCGTGGCAGTTCTGCTGCGAGGGTTAACACCGTCCATGGCGATCGTGAGTGATTTTTCGTTGCGGCTCGGAAGAAGCAGGGATGCGGCAAAACGGGGCCGGGGAGGAGCGGGAACGAGAAGAGAGCAGACGAGAGACGGTTGCAACCGTGGAGAGAGAGATGGTCTAACTCATGACAATGGTTCGGATTGGGCAAGGGTGGGCTGGGTTGTCTCGGGGAAGAGGGGCAGAGAATACGTCTATGACGAGGGCAGAAACAGGGGAAAAGTGGAAATTTCTGCCCGGACGAGATCGGCCCCAGGAAAAGGGTCTCACTCGGCAGAGGGGAAAAGACGGGGCGGGAGGGGCACCGGCGCAAGAAACCTGAGAAGATTAAAAGTCGTCTGCATGCCGAGCGAGGGACAGGGAGGGTAAAAAACACCCTTCTGGCAGAAAGCGCTGCCCTTGGGTCCCGGCGCAGCACGCATCCTTGATGCTTGCCATGTGGTTTTTTGAGGGTCTGCAAGTGGGGGGGGAGAGATGACACCGGCCGTCCCCAAGCCTCAAAGATGTGGTGGGACATCATGTCTGAGGGGAGGGGTGTCTTGAGAAGGCAGGGCAGCCGCTCGCTCACTCAGCGAGTCAGACGTTTCTCAGGATCGTGCTGAGGGTTGTTGATAAGCCTGCACCCCCCCGGCACCACCGCAGAATGGCCGCCGCAAAGGTTGGTGCAACGATGGGGTTTGCATGTGCAAATCAACAAGGCAAAGGTGTCTGTCTGTCTGGGTGCGGGATATTCGCATGCTGATGCGCCCATGGTGTGCTCGAAGCGGGCTCGAAGCGTCTCGGCAACAGGGCCCAAAGAGAGGTAGCATTGCCGCACTGGATATCTGGCCCCGGCGATGACGGCACTAGCCGGGCTCAAACGTCGACGGGGCGAGCTGCGCGGGTGGATTCGGTGATGTCTCATGCTGGGGAGAAAGCCCTGGATATGAGAGGGAATGGCCTGCTTGGGCCAGGGGCAATAATCAAAAAGGCATAGACAACAGGACGGCAGCTGCCAGTCCCGTGCCTGTCGCCACTGGGCTGTTTGGGAGAAAGCAGGACTCCGCCGCTCCAAGTCCACTGATACGCCAGCTTTGGCCAGGATAGAGCGGACTCGCCGAGTTGAGGTCCGAGCTGTCGACGAAATCGAGCAAGCGGGTGCCGCAGGTGGGAGCCGGACGGTGATGACAGACAGGGGGATGAAAGTGTGGCTAAAGGCAACGCCGAGATTCTGGAAGCCTGCGAGGAAGAGCAGGGCAGCAACCAGCAATATCAGGGTAAAGTGATGGAAGCAGTGTAGAAGAAACAGAACCAACATACCTTGACATCATGGCCTGTGTCGCCCTCCGCAGCAGGTCTTGTGGTCCAGCGCCGGCGGCGGCGGAAGCATCTCCTGCGGGGCCTGACATTTTGCCTTTCGGGTCGCTCAGTCGCAGCAAATGCCAGGCGAGGGGTTCGGTGTGGGTGTGGTTGGTTTGGTCCGCTGCGGACCGGTGTGTCGGGTGGGTGGGCGATAGTCGACTGGGATCTCGAGTCGTGGCCGTCGTCGATGGTGGTTAATTATAGGAGGACTTTGCGGGAGAGAGGAAAAATAGTGGGCAATAGGTGAACTGAGATGAGTTATGCTGCCGCCTCCGCGTCGTGATTTTTAAAAGTCTGATCACGGGTTTTCGCGGCTGGGGTTGGGTTTGCATTTGATGCGGGACCGGCTGGGAGAAATGGCGAAATGGCGCCGTGGTTTTAGACTCGGAAGTCGAATGAATGGAGGGGCTGCGTGCGCTGCGCCCGAGATGTGAGGCTTCCAGCTTCTGCCCAAATGCCCCGCGCGCCTTGACGCACCTACCACGATGCGGTGCGTAAAGTGGGGCTCGCGGTGTGGACTTGTGGATGCTTCGCTGCCGAGACCTCCCGAACCCGGGTCAAGTTGGTCAACAAAACGAGGAGGGGCCTGCCAGCGGTGAAGCCGTTCGTCCCAGTTTGTCTGACTGGGGTCTGCGACGCCTGTCTGGGGTTTTGTCGTCGTTGTTTCGGCGGACGAAGGCCGAGTCTTGAGAATTAGCTGCCGAGATGTTGGGCAGCCGCTGTGCTGAGGATGGCGTCTCGGGCTAGCAGCGGGCTTCGGTGAGAGACTCATCCATCTCTGAGAGCCAATCCCTTCGTCTAGCGCAGCACAGACTTGGACCTACTCGAATAGCAGGCTCCCAAGACCTTGGGGCAGATCGGCAGACCGAGAAAGAGAGTCAAAAAACCAAGACACAAGTATCGACTCGATGATGCCCTGCAGATGAATTACCTTATGAATGTCTCTGGGAAGTTCCATGTCCGCCAACCAGCAGCCTGCTATTTTTAATCGCGACACCTGCGGCCATCCAGAACGCCGGGTCAACAGCCCCGGTGGCCCAACCTGGCCGATGTTCTCGGCCAAGCCCGATTTGATGTTCTCTCCTGGGCACATTACAGGTTCAAGCCCGCTTGGTAACAGGTGCAGACATTTTGGTCTCAGTCCAGCACCTTCTGCTCTTGCACGTCAAGCCACCCAACTTCTTGATTACTTCCCATGTGATAAGATGTTGTGCAACTGAAGCCAAAATGGGAACATGGGCCTTTTTTTTGGTGGGGCCCAGAGGCTGACTAACGTTCACTGATTAGTTACACGGTAAACCCAGCAATCCAACATTCCCACTCCATCTCCTTCACCTGCCATCTTCACTGGCACGCTGCAAGAGGCTTCATACATAGTCCAACGACTGCTCCGAGGTGGCATTGGATGGTGGCAAGTACCGTATGCAGCTGGTCGGTCTAGAACACTCAGGCACCATTTATTTGGTTGCCAAGCAAGGACCAAAACTCCCAAAAGCCATGGACGACAGATTGTTTTTCGTTTCGCACCACCAGCCCTTCGGCCAGGGCGTAGCGTAGCTGGTTCCTCCATCGAATCCAGCCACGCAGCTCGCTCCGACGGACCTAGGGCGCCTTTCACCGGTTTGCCTCAACACCTCGTTTTTGGCCTTGGAGTCCTACTACGTGCCGAAATCCTCGCGTCCCACGTCGCACACGTTAGCCCGAGGGCTGTTGTCACTTCGGAATCCCAGATGGCAGCACAGGACCAACACAACCGGCATGTACTCTTCGTGTTGAGACGTGTCGAAATCGACACACCCGGAGAAGTCATATGGGCCAGCAGCCAACACTACCAGATTGGTTCCTGGGGCCGGCCTGTTCCAGCAACCAGACCAACCGCCAATTCCGCGGCTGCGCCGATGACTTGCCGATGCGTGCTGACTTGTTGCTCGCCTGCATCCTGATACGGGCCGGCGCTGGTTTGCGCGACATCAAGCTCGCTTGGGATGGCCGAGAGGAAACGCGATATTGCCATCATGGCGCATTCTCGTGGCACCATTGGGCGGCGTGTCTGTTGCCACCACCACTAATCGCAGGCTGCCCATATTGAAGAGCCGGCGTCCGAGATTCCCCCTGATGGCAAGTATTGGCGTTGCGCCAAATGCATTGGCCTCGTGCCTCAACCACAAGCGACACAAGCGCCCTGTTCCACTGGCCTCGAGCAGCTTCGTCCACTCTTATACCGGACGAAGTACCACCCCTCTTTCAGCTCTCCCCCGCGAGCTAGAACTCGGCCCTCCGAACGGGAGTGGCGCATTCCTGGATCCTCCCAGGGAGATCGGCGTCAGCTCAGCAGCCTGGTAAGCGGCTCTACAAGCTGACTGGCACGGCTACGATTCCATCCGCCTGTGGTGCAAACCCAAGGGAGTCGATGTATGAATGTCGCACGCTGTGTAACTTTCGTTCTGCTTTTCGGCTCGGTGTCTAAAATGCAATTAATATCCGTAGTTTACATACCCACAAAGCGAATATCCATGTCTCTTTACATGCTGAGCACGACACTGAGGAAACAAGGGAAAAGAGACGCCAAAGCCAATCCATATGCCCGCTAAACTCCAACCCCAGTAGTCATTGACGACATGTCCATGACACCCCTCATATCGTAACTCCTCGGGCATCTCGTTTCATAATCAGGCGATCTCATGTCAACCCAGAACCGTTCCTCCATCTCATCCGAGCCCTCCTCCACTTCCTCATAACTCAACCGTGTCGCTCAGCTGTCTTGCGCGAAGCGAAGCTCAAGCAGCACCCCCATCGCGGCCCGCCTTAACCCGAGCGATCAACTCCTGCAGCTGCCGCTCCAGCTCGGGGCTGGTCCCCTTGGGGTACTGCTTCGGGTGAGGCGGCCGCGGCGAGAGCGGGTCGGGGTAAGCAGCTGATCGGGCTTGTTAGACTTGTATGCCATCGTATTGCGACTCTCATAGTCGGGGCAAATAGCGAACTCACCGACACTGAACCGCTGGTCCTGGAGCCGGTTCTTGTAGAGCTCGTACTCGTCTCGGAACTTCTGGGTGTTCCATGACGCGCCCTTGGAATCGGAGGGGTGGTGCATTGGGTGGGCAGGGTCGGACATGAGGTCGTCGGAGTTCATGGTGATGTGGATGTTTTTTTTGGTGTTGATTTTGGTGCAACTTTGGCTGAACGATGGAGATTTTGGGACTTTGGGGACTTTGACGATTCACCACTCAAGCCCAGATGGTTCAAAGAATAGCAGAGATGACATGTGAAGGAGCCTGGTTCAAGAAGGGAACACTAGGAGTTCATTGGATGCCTGTGGGGTGGTGCTGGCGCCCCCACATGGCGTTGGTGATGGCCCGTGCCTCTGAACGAGAGCTGGAAGTGGGGAGATCGGAGGTCAACTTCGGGATCTGTCCCTCGAGACAGGACCCAGACCAACGAAGTAATGGTTTGACATTGGATACCTACCCACGTCAGTGGTTACTTCACTACCAGCGTACACAGGAGCATCTGATTCACACGAGAAACTCTTACACCGACAAAGGCCCCAACAATCCTCACAATGGGCAACGGCAACAAGATCCCCGACGCCTGGGACGACGACGACTGGGAGGCCCAAGCCGACCGCGCAGCCCAGGAGGACACCACCCGGCAAACGCCAGACCCTCAGCAGCAAGTGCCCGTGACACGTGCTGAGCGCCTGGCGAAGCACGCCGAGGAACAGCGCAAGCTGTGGGAGTCAGCGTAGGCCGCAACACCGCTCAATCGCCCCGCCCTGCGACGTCTAGTTAACCCCACGCGCAGAGAGACGCCCGATGAGACGCCCTTCCTACCGACGACGACCAACCAAGTCCCGCTCGCCGGCACCCCCTTCAAGCCTGCCGTCAAAGTCCTGAGCCGCAAGCCCGCCCCAAAGGTCATCGCCAAGCGCGACCCGGTGACCGGCCTCGAGCAGCTGACGCTGCAAGACGACGACGAGGAGGACGAAACCGAGACCAAGAAGCAGGAAACGCCCGAGGAGATGCGGAAGCGGCAGCAGCGAGAACTCGAGGAGAAGCAGAAGCGGTACGAGGAGGCGCGAGCCAAGATCTTTGGTGATTCGAATCCTTCGTCGGGCCAGTCGACGCCGCGCACCGGCACCCCGCCGTTGGGAGGAGGTGAGGGTGGTCGGCAGAGCAACAGGGGGCGAGGCCGGGGGCGGGGCGGTCGCGGCCGCGACCAGGACAACGAGAGGCAGAACAGGAGGCAGCCTGCCAGCCAGCAAGCCGGCGGCGGCACGAGGGAGCTGTTCGACCCCGGTTATTCGCCGAAGCCGGGCTTCAACATCCAGAAGCGCGGCGATGGCTCTGTGCAGTCCGGAGCCCGGTCAAGCACGCCCCGCGAGGAGGATCAGATCATACGTGCACCAAGGGGCCCAGATGGTAGCGGAAGAGGGGGTTTCGGCTTCGCCAGACGAGGCGGCGAGCACGGTTGATTATCTATCGACGCTCTACGCTAACGACACGGCTACCACCCGCCGCCAATCTTGCCCGCCAGCTGCACCACCCGCTCAGTATCGCTGATGGGCTTGCCGACGTCGCTAACGACCTCGCGATAACTCGTGTACACCAATCTATCCAGCTGTATGCCCGTTATATCCGCCCAATGCGCCAGGGTATCTCGAATATGCGAAGGAGAAATGCCAGCAACAAGCTCTCGCCCGTCTTCGGTGCCCTGTGCTGAATCTGGCTCGTCACCGGAGAAATACGCCTCGTCGACTTCTGCCAACCAGGCTTTCTGCTCGTCTGGCCCGGCCTTCTCCCCGAACCCCTTGCGGTCGATGATGACCTGGTCATCGACCTTGATCTGGCCGCCGCCGTTAGTGCAGCCGCCAGGACACGCCATGACTTCAACATAGGCGTATTCCAAGCCAGCCGATTTTCCGGCGGGCCTACGTGCGCTACCAAACGGCTTTCCGCCCGGCATGCGGGACGCCTTGGCTGGCTTCAACTTCCGGACAAGATTCTGGATGTTGCGGAAGCCGTAGTAGCGCGCCGCCTTGAAGACGGCCTCGCCGGAAGCGCTGACGACGGCAAAATCAACGACATCGGCGTTTCTGCCGCGCGTCATCTGGATCCGGGACCCGGGATGTCTTGACTGGACGTCGTGGAGGATGTAATGCAGGTTACCGCCGGATGTCCCCTCGTCCCGCAGTTGCCTCCGCCGCTGCGCCGGGAACAGAAACCGTTGGATAGCCGGGTCTGGGAACGCAGGTTGCTGCTTAGGCGCATTGGCCAAGCCAAAGAAATCTATCCCCCTCGACGCCGCGAGCATGAGGACCTCCTTGCTGGTGATGACGCAGTCCACATCCCTGACCCCCTTCCCCGGCGCGCCCGTGCCCGCCCACACCGCATCCGTCAGCTCCTCCCGGCTCGCCTCCAGCTTCTTGTCGAAGCACGGCATCACCGCCAGGTGCCATATCCGCTCGGGCGCAATCCCCAGCACCCGGCTCAGCGTCGTTTTGAGCAGCGTGCCCATCAGCGCCTGCGGCGACTTGACCCGCGACAGGTGCGGCAGCACGTACGGGTGCGTCTTCTCCGCGTAGCAGACCCACCCGGGACAGGACGAGGTCAGGATAGGCGGCGCGGGCTTGTCAGAGCGCGAGCTTCCCTGATGCCCGCCCAAAACCTCGTCCGACCCCAGCACCAGACACGCCTCGCGCGCCGTGTTGGTGTCCACCGCCCAGGCGAACCCATTCCCGTGCTTCCCTCCCCGGCTCAAACCGGCCTCGCCCACCAGCAGCTCCTCGATCATCCACCCGGCCTGCTGCTCCGTTACTACGCCGCCGCCGCCGCCGCACGCGGCAGCCAGGCTGGCCCGTGTCTGCGGCGAGACGCTCGCGACGAAGAGCTTGGCGGCTGGGTTCTCCAACCCCGAGACGGTAAACTGCCCATTGTTGCTGCCGCTGTCCTGTGTTATCCGCAGCGCGGGCGCCGAGTCGAGCACCGAGAGGACTTCGTTGTGGCTCTGCAGGCTGACTAGCACCGCCTCGGCGGACGTCACGCAGCCCGAGCAGGCGAGGCAGTCGGTCAGGGAGATTTGCGCGGGCGCCGCTGTCGTCGCCCCGTTTGTTGTTGTTGGTTGCTGCTGGCCGTCGAGGATGACTTCGAATTCGAGGGATTGGGGTTGTTGTTCTGGGAGGGTGGTGGGGAGGGTTTCGATCGGCTTGATGCAGGCTACGCCGGGGGAGATGAAGTCGTTGAGGTCGTCGGCGGAGAGGATGGCGGACATGGCGGGTGCGATTATGCGGGCGATGTTCGCCCTGGGTGTTGCGAAGGTGACAGAGCGGTGATGTGGTGGGAGCTGCAGGTGCAGACTCCGTCGATGGGAGGGGCGCTGCAGGAGGAGAGGGGTTGAGACCGGTATCTATGTGGCCTTCGTAAAAATCCAATGTCGATAGGTGACAGCAGATTCCGTGGGGGTGTTGTCTCGATCTTTTGCGCCGGAAATGCACAATTTTGGTGACTGTGCTTTGAAATGCACTTGCACATGCGGGACCGGCTTCGGTGGTGGCGGTTTGGGTGCCCCGCTGATAAGAGGGGTCCAGGCCCGCCGTTTTCCGCGGCACTGTGCCAATCACAGTGCCGGTATTAGTGACACTCTCAGGCTTGCGATGACGTCGGGATGTGACAGGGGTTCGGAGATCTGCTTTCGAGCCCCCGTCACGACCTGGAGTTCGGATGGAATTCGGATACGATACAACCTAGTTCTGGTTTATTCCTCGACTATATCGGATAATATAGGTTCAAAGTCCAGTTACAAGCTGGAATAGACACCCCATTTAACAACAGCACAAATAACCCTCTGGTTTGTTCGCTGTGTTTAAGTCGAGGGTACGGCTCTCTCTCTTTTTTTTCTACTTGTTTCTTCAGTCTTTCCAATCTGATATTTTCTTACCTTTGCGTTTTACCTTCAACTCAGGACAAACGTTAAGAGTGTAATACTAACAAAACAAGCAACCAAGTCTTGAACTCTAGCTTCAATGGATGTAAGCCATCCTCCCCCCCCCCTTTCCAAAACTAACCCCCCGTCCAGTCCGTATCAACCTACAGCGTCGCCAGCCTCGCCTGGCTCGCAACCCAAGCCGTCCCGCTCATCATCTGGCCCTCCCTGATCAGCACCCTCCTCCAAGTCGACGGCCCGCCCCCTCAGGGTCCCCAATACGGCGCCGCCAATGCCTCCCTCGAGCAATACTTTGCCCGCTCGCTAGGCCTCGCCCAGCTCGCCCTAGGCGCCCTCCTCCTCGTCCTCTCCGGCGCGCTGCCGCTCAACTCAGCCGCCGACGGTCCGTCCCCCTCCCCCCCCTCCAATACCTCCCCACTTAACTAACTCATGTACGTATGTAACAGCGCCAGACACATCCGCCCCAACCCCCTCCGCCTCGGCGGCCGTGCTGGTCTCGGCCCTCTACCACGCCGCGACGGCGTCGTACGCGTATGCGCGCTACCACACGACCGGCGGGCAGATGGCCTACCTGCTTGGCTGTCTCGGCGGCAGTGTGCTGGCCGTGTTTGGGCTGTGGGTGCTCATGTTTGCGGGGGACGGGAAGAGGCGGGTGAGCCGGCGGACGGGGGCGGACAAGAGCACGAGCGGGTGGCCGTTTAAGAATGTCGAGGCGGAGAAGAAGAGGCGGTAGTTCGTTCTTCTTACTGGGGGGTGCTTTGGGGTGGGTTTGGGGGGGAGAGTAAAGTGGGTGGTGGACTGGCGGAGGTATGATGATGGATGTAAGATCCTGATTGGAGTTGTTATGTATGACGAGGTTGAAGGGATGGGGATGCTAGACTCGCATCTCGGCGCTCACGTCTTGTGACGGGATGGCTCCGGGTCCCGTCTCCGGCCTGCGCACCTTCATCGAGTCCCACATTGGCTCGGGTACCTGGGAAGTTATGTTAGCAAGATCATAGCCCTGCCACTGGCTGGCGGGTAGGCATCGGCATGGACGTCGATAGGGCCCTGTTTGCCATGGATGTACTATACGAGTACGAGCCTCCTGCCATCCCAGTCAAAGGATACCAATAACGCCTAGTTCTCTGGCAACTCAAGGCGAGATGCTTGGGAGCCTCTCATCCGGCAGCGATCCCGCAACCTGGCCTGTGTATTGAAGGACTGTTCACTCATGCCGCGCTGTATCGAGGGCGACGCCTCCTGCGCATCTATCCCAGCCAGTGCCTTTCCCATTCCATAACTCCTCCCAGAAACCAGAACGCCCCCAAACACCCCAAACACAGGGTCACTAACCATGTCACGGCACATCCCGTCGCCAGGAATGGGCAACCCGACCGCATGTCCCGGATCTGTGAACCGCCCACTAGGCTTCAGCCGAAATCCCATTCGCCTCCGCCGCCCCCGCGGCCTCGTCATTGCCCGCCACAACAACGTCCGCCTCCCCCGCGAGCACGGCCTCCCGGCGCGTCCGCCACGCCTGCTCGCTCTCCACCACCTGGTCCAGCAGCACCTCCTTCTCGAGCCACTCCTGCTTGTACCGCGCCTCCCACTGCCTGCACTCGGCGCGCAGCTGCTCGCCCTCGTCCTCGGCCCATTTCACCTGCAGCCGGCAGAGCTTCATCAGGCGCGCGAGCGGCATGGCCACCTCGCTGGACGAGAAGCCCTGGTCCTCGGTGAGCGGCGTGAACATGTCGCCCGGCGACTCGTCGCCCGCGCTGCCGTCGTCGACGGCGTCGTCGTGGCCGGCGGCGTGCGACTGCGGCGTCTTGATGATGATCTTGAGGTTCTTGGACTTGCCCGTCGCGGCTTGCATGCTCTTGGGGACTGGGTCCGAGGGCCGGAGGGCTTCGGTTTCGTGGACGGTGCGCATGTGCTTGGCGAGGGCGTCGGAGCGCGTGAATGCGCGGTCGCATTCTGGGGGATTGGGGTTAGTTGACCGTCCGGGTGGGACGGGGCTTGAGAGGGGGATCTATATACCTGGCAAATAGCAGTAGAACGGCTTCTCCCTCGTGTGGCTCCTCATGTGCGCCTTCAGCGCGTAGCCGCTGGCGTGTGGCATGCTCTTCCTCGAGCAGCCGACCCACTCGCACGTGTACTTCTTTTGCCGGCTCTCGATGTGGTCGTTGTGGATGTGCTCGACGAGCCTGTCCATGTTGCCCATGTCCCCGGTCCGGCACCCTTCCCACGCGCAGACGGTGATCTGCTCTTGGAAGTCATCTTCGTCTTGGCGCGCATTGACGGGTGAGCTGGGAACGTCGCCGTCGGTGTCCGAGGACACGTCCGACATGCCCTCGAGCGGGTCGGGGCCTGCGTCGGGGTCCTGCGCAGCGGCGGAGGGAGTGTTCGATCGGGCGGCGGTCTTGAGGCGCTTGGGTGGCGGCCCGTCGTCCAGGACCTCGGTGACCTCGTCGGGGAACTCGTCCTCGGAGGAGGACATGGACGACAGCGGCGAGTCGTCCATTGGGGAGTCTGGCCTGGCCATGGTGGTTAACGTGTGGGAGGGTTGTGGTTCGGAATTCGATGCGGATCGGAATCAACGCAAGATCAGGAAGTATCTCGGTCTTGTTGAGTTCGATTTAGGAGGGATCCGGAACGTCAAAGAATAATGGAAGGTTGGGGAAATGGCTGCACAGCTCGTAGCCAGATATTTTACGCTGGGCATTCAATTGAGGCTGAGGATGGATTGGGAGAAGGTTTGATACCACTGATTGCACACTCCGAAAACATGCAGTCCATTGAACGCCGGTGCCAGCACCCGCGCCGGACAGTGGCATCCTGTCGCGCCGGGGCCCTGGGGCCTGAGACCGGGGGTAGTTCAGCGAGCAACCGCCGAGCAAGTGGCCGACAACTGCCGCCAGCTGTGGGGTTCAGGCCGTGGCCGTGCGCCAGGGGTCATTGCCACGCTGAGCCCAGGCTGCAGGGTCTGTCTGTTTACCCCTCCCCCACCATAACAATAGTTAAATAACTGAAGCCGAGACTTGCGCCCCGTCCCGCAGCGCCCAACTTTGCCTCTTGCAAATCGACTCGACTTGTGCAACACCGGCTATCTCGGCGCCTACGCCTGCATATTGCTTTACTGTCACCACAATGGCTCCCTCTACCAAGATCTTCTCCCTCGAGGGGAGGGGTCTGAAGCTGACCACGGCCGACGACCTGGAGCCTCACATTGCCGATCTGCGCGCCATGGCCGACATCGAGGAGGTGCACATGCTCGGTAACACGCTGGGCGTCGGCGCATGCAAGCTGCTTGGCGAAGTGCTCGCGACAAAGAAGACGTTGCGTGTAAGTCGATCCCAGGCGCACTAACCTCGCCATTGCCTGTCGCAAACCACTGATGAGCCGGTTACCTGTCTGTAGGTTGCCAACCTGGCCGACATCTTCACCGGCCGCCTCCTCAGCGAGATCCCCGACGCGCTCTCCTCCCTTCTCACCTCGATCCTCAACCTCCCGAACCTCAACACCATCAACCTCAACGACAACGCCTTCGGCCTCAACACGCAAGCGCCCCTGGTCGCGTTCCTGGCTGCGCACGTGCCCCTCCAACACCTCTACCTCAACAACAACGGCCTCGGCCCGCACGCCGGCATCCTGATCGCCGATGCGCTCTCGGAGCTGCACGCCAAGAAGAAGGAGGCGCGCCAGGCCGGGCAGCAGGTGCCCGACCTCGAGACGGTCATCTGCGGCCGCAACCGGCTCGAGAACGGCAGCATGGCGGCGTGGGCCAAGACTTTCTGCCTGCACAACAGGATCAAGGAGGTCAAGATGGTGCAGAACGGCATCCGCCAGGAGGGCATCTCGCATCTGCTGAGCCAGGGCCTGAACCACGCCTTGCTGCTCGAGGTCCTGGACCTGCAGGACAACACATTCACCCTGCTAGGTGCCAGGGCGCTCGCGGCGGTCGTCCGTGGCTGGCCCCAGTTGATCGAGCTGGGCATTGGCGACTCGCTGCTCGGCGCGAAGGGCGGCGTGCGGCTGGCCGAGGCGCTCGCCGAGGGGAATAACACAAAGCTACAGATCCTGCGGCTGCAGTACAACGAGATTACCGCGACCGGTGTCAAGGCGCTGGCCAAGGCTGCCGAGGCGCTGCCCGCCCTCAAGAAGCTGGAGCTCAACGGCAACAAGTTCGCCGAGGACGACGAGTCCATCATTGCGCTGCAGGACCTCTTCGAGACTCGCAAGGAGGAGCAGGCGGGCGACGTTGTCGTCGAGGATGACTGGGGCCTTGACAGCCTGAGCGATCTGGAGGAGGAGTCTGAGGCTGAGGAGGAGGAGGAAGAGGAGGAAGAAGAGGAGGACGTGGAGCCCGAGGAGAGGGCCGAGAAGCTCATCAAGGACGCCGAGGCGGCGCAGGAGGAGCCAGTCGCCCAGAAAAAGGACAAAGAGGTTGATGAGCTGGCGGAGAAGTTGGGCAAGACGGCGATCTAGGGATTGGGCCACTAGACATGCGGCGGGGGCTCTTCACGGCTCCCCGAGGAATACAGACGATACCCAACACCACTTGGTAAATAGGAGTTTGGCAGATGGCGATAGAGCACGAGTATTGCGTTGGATGCCGGGCGGGCTACAGCTTAGAGCAGCAACATGAGCATCACATCAGCTGGTCCGACTTGTGTGATAGGTGATGTGGCGATCGTGGATTGCGAAGGCTTTGGCGCCTGCAAGACTGATTTTCCTGAGTCACCAACTCTTTCCTGAGCCAACGTCACTGGCCGGACACAATCATGATTAGAGCAGTTGGATGCCCCATCTGATGTTTTTGCCATCGGCTTGGAATTATAAATCCCATGTACCATAAATTTTTCCCGTGTCTTTTACAGACACTAGATGAACTCCTACATCATACTTGCATCACACAAAGCAACAGCATAACCACCGCACCTACCTACCTAAGGTACTTACTCAACTCCTTTATCAACCCAACACAACCATCTTCCACCAAAACAAATCACACCACCAACCTCGCAAGACATCAACACAAAACAAACACAATGCCTCACCTCCCGCACCTCCCGCACCTCGAAACAACAGACTCCATAGTCGAAGTCCTCTGGGACGTCGCCCTCGCCGTCTTCGCCATCCGCCTCGCCCTCGTCTACGCGGGCCTGACTGTCCTCTCGGCTCTTTCCCTGCTGTTCCTCCTCGCCCGTCTCGCCCCGTCGTTCTCGGATGATACAGCGTCGACGTATGCCCGTCTCGCACCGCCGCTCGTGCTGGCCTCGTCGGCCGTGTCGGCGCGGTTTGTGATCAGACGCTACGACATCCCGCGCGCGCTGGTGTTTAGGCTGGCTGTTGGGGTTGTGGCTGCGGTGGTGGCCTCGCTGGCTGGGGGGGTGGTGTATGAGGGTTTTGGTGGGGGGAAGGGGGTGATGGGGGGTTTGATGATGGAGGGGTGGAAGACGGGGATGGCGGTGCTGGGCGGGTTTGCGATGATGCCGGTTGCGATGATGGGGTGGGAGAGGTGGTGGGAGAAGGAGGCTGCTATGTTGGGGCAGGCGATGAAGGGGGGGGAGTGAGTCTGCTCCTGTGGAAGGGGTGGGTGAAGGGGGGAGCTAACTCTTTTGTGTGTGTCCAGGTAGGGTGTTGGCACGGAGAAAAGAGAAGGGTTGTGAAGGGTCAAGGGAGGTGAGATTGTGAATTCGGAAGGGGACGTGAGAGTAATGGACTGCACCGGACGGATATTTTGAACCCAAGCCTGGTTCGTGAGAAGGGAGACTGGAAGGAAGGCGTTCGGGAGTCGGTTAACTGAGGAAATGGCTGGGTTGAATATTCTGTTGGCTGTGTTATTCAAGAAGGACGGCTTGTCACTTGAAATACCTGAATGGGCGAAGATTTGTATATTGCTCAGCTATGTTGTTGATCAATGAGGGTGACTGATGGACGGGAGGACTTTACCCTGCATTGCAGTGCCGAACTTTAGCGTACCCCACTATAAATTAATGTTATGCAACCACTCCCGCCTCCTCTCCCATCGCTGATCATCAACCTGGTGTATCAACTGCGCGAATCTCCCGAGCACCACTGACGATCGGATCGACATGTCACTCCACGGGCAATGGCGGCTCCCTGGATGGAATCTGCAGCGATTGAGGGAGCCTAGGCAGAGATGGATGCCGGAAGTTCGGCCGAGTCTCCTGATTCCTCCTCCCCGTCGAGCAGAGAGCGGCAACCCGCGGACGTGTATATCCGGATATTTGACTTCTCAACTTCTCCCGTTCTCTCCCGCTCTCCCGTCCAAGACATCCATATCACCTCCGTGATATGGCACCGTCCCTCCTTCCTCCCCTTGACCGTCGCCAAAGCTGGCCGGTTCCCGTTCTTCCACGCGGCTTCCCCGACGTTCCTCACCTCCACTCAAGCCGAGACGCTCCAAAACCTCCACGGGTCCGTTGAGCTCAGGCTAAAGATTTGCGATATTGGCCATCTCTTTGCCTCTCAAGAATACGCTGAAGGATGTATTTGGAGGATTCATACTTCACGGAGGGCGCCCGCGGGCAAAGGTGGATGCTGTCGGCCGGGCTGGCTCTGACTTGATGTTCTGTCTTTTCACGGTCCTTACCTGACTCTCTACCCCTGACAGCAGAATGTTGTCTTCATTTTTGGTGCTTGTCGCTCCTTTAGCGCTCTTCTCAACCACCTTGGCCCTTCCGAAGAGCGCTGGTCTTGGCCATGGAAAGGATGTTGGGGTACGATGCCAGGGGGTGACTGTGACGAAGACTGTCTGGCTGTCGGCGCCAACAAATGCTGCGAGCTCTGAAGAGAGGGAGAGAACTGTGGCCACCCCAACGGCCTCTGGAGAACCGGTTCCATTGCCCAGCACTCCAACCAGCTCCTCAACCAGCTCCTCAACCAGCTCTTCAGTCAGGTCATCAACCTCTTCAGCCAGCACCCCCCTCAACGCTTCAGCCAGCCCTTTGCCCAGCCCCAGCCAGACCATTGTTGCGCCTGCTAATGGGACCGCTCCGTTCAGTAACACAACCGTCAAGACGACCCCGTCAGGATACCGCAATGCCCTCTATTTCACGAACTGGTTTGTCTTGCGTTTGATATGTGGGGAACCGGCAGACTGACCATCCCAGGGGCATCTACGGAGCCGACTACCAACCCGAACAGCTTCCAGGGGAAATGGTCACCCATGTGCTCTACGCCTTCGCCGACATTGCCCCTGATGGAGAGGTGTAAGTGGGAAACGAGAGTGATAGAAACATTAGCTGATATTTTACAGAAAATCGTCAGACTCCTACGCTGATCTCGAGAAACACTACCCGACAGATTCATGGAACGACCAGGGAAACAACGCGTACGGCTGCGTCAAGCAGCTGTACATGCTCAAGAAGAAACACAGGCACATGAAGACCCTCCTCTCCATTGGTGGATGGACCTACTCGCCCAAGTTTGCTCCCGTCGCCGCAACCGAGGCCGGGCGCCAACGCTTCTGCAACTCCTCCGTAACCCTCATGAAAGGTGAGGGCCCAGCCCAAACCCCACTCCCCTCCCACACGCCACTCACACCCAACCACCAGACTGGGGCTTCGACGGCCTCGACATCGACTGGGAATACCCCTCGAGCGCGTCCCAAGCCCAAGACTACATCGACCTGCTCAAAACCTGCCGGCAGGCCCTCGACACGTACGCCGCGCAGCACGCTCCCGGGTACCACTTCCTCCTAACCATCGCGGCCCCCGCCGGCCCGCAAAACTACAACACCATGAAGCTCGAGGGCATGGACCCCTACCTCGACGCCTGGCACATCATGGCCTACGACTACGCCGGCTCGTGGGACTCCACCACCGGCCACCAGTCCAACCTCTTCCCAAGCACGGCCAACCCGCAGGCGACCAAGTTCAGCACGGACCGCGCCCTGACCGACTACCTCGCGCGCGGCATCGCCCCCCACAAGATCGTGTTGGGTATGCCCCTGTACGGGCGCGGCTTCGAAAAGACAAAGGGCCTGGGCCTGCCGTACGCCGGCGTCGGGCAGGGCACGAGGGAGCCCGGCGTGTGGGTGTACAAGGACCTGCCGCGGCCCGGGGCCACCGAGATGTGGGATGATGTCGCCAAGGCGAGTTATAGCTTTGATAGCAAGACGGGCGAGCTCGTGTCGTACGATACGCTGGCGAGCGTGGCGGTCAAGACGGAGTATCTAGTGAAGAAGGGGTTGGGTGGGGCGGTGTTTTGGGAGGCGGCCGGGGATCGGGTGGGCGAGGGGAGCTTGGTCGCGGCGGTGGCCGGGAAGATGGGGGGGCTGGAGAAGGGGGAGAATTGGTTGAGTTATCCGGCGAGTCGGTATGAGAATATTAGGAAGGGTATGTCGGGGTAGGGATGGACGGGAGGAGGGGGGTGGGGTTTGGGGTTGGCTTTGTGCTCTTGGGCTCTGGATACTGTTGTTCTTGACGTAGTAGCTAGGTACGGTCGGTGTGTTGCATGTGCTTGCCATTTCCCTTGGATATCTGCATCTGGATACACGACGTGAGAGATCTCGGGCTCGCAATCGATATTCTTGTTTTCCATGGCATTGGCAATGAAACACATTCCGGACCCGCCAAACTTTGTGCCTGCTTGCCATGCCCGGTATCCATGGAGACAAGCTGGCTTCAGTGTCCTAGACACCCTCTTATTAGTATGACGTGGGAGGGAGATCTGAGACCCATGCCAGCCATTCCCAGATCCATGGGAATGTTGATGTCACTGTCAGACGGGAGACATTGGCGCCCTGGGAAATGGGATTTCATCGTTGAAGTTGGCATGTGCCTGGTATTAATCGTGACGATGCTGCTCAAGTTGCATCTTCACGATCTTCAGGCAACAGGGCGGTCACTCTTCGATGCCGTTATGCCAGCCTTAGGGACAGGAAGAATTAAGTTCGATGCATGAAATAGTGTCCTATTTCTGGTAAATAGACGGCATTTCTACTCCAAGCTTGTCGGTCCTTGCCCTTTACCCCGAAACTCCCCAGGTTTCGGATCTACGGGACGGCAGTTTGCCGAACCCCATGGCACGATGACGAGATCATCTGATGTGGCCGAGCTGGAAGGGACGGGAGGAGGCGGTTGGCCGCCGAATGCAACATTGCCAGCTTAATCCAACCTCACCCTTACACCCCCAAGGATGCATCAGCAGTCATTGTGAATTTGCTTGTCTAAAAATATCGAAAGGAGGTATCTCAACTATGTACGTACACACCGCCGCGAATTCTCTACACGCCGAGTTCAAGGCAGCGCGTCTGCCACACCGTAGCAATAACACACACTGCTTCTCTCGAGCCTGCTCCGCAGCATCACCACTCCCTACCACAGCCCGGCCACAGACCGTAGCTATAAACCCCCAGGGCAAAAAAGAAAAGAATGACCAACCCCACTGCCAGCAGCAAACGTCTCACCCCCAAGAAAGCAAACACCCCCTCAACCCCCGTCAACCACACTCACTCACCCCACCAAGTAAGTAAACCGTGTGGGAGAGATTGAAGAGAGACGAAGGGAGTCTACACCATCAAAACCCCAACCAACCCCCCAACCACAACAGCCAACCAAACACTCCTCACCCCCTTGCTCCCCCCAACCCCCGCCGTGGCAGTGCCAGCACCGCCAGCAGCACCACCCGCGGCAGCACCCGCATTTTCAGTCCCATTCCCACCGCTTATAACACCAGTCTGCTCCGCCGCCACGGCGGTAACCAACGTGCTCGTAACCCCGTTCGTGACCGTCGTCAGGGTCGTCAGCCGCGACGATGCTGCTGCCGCCCCTCCAGCGGAGGTGGGGACGGCGGTGCCGGTCGCGGCGGGGTTGTTGGGGAGAGGTTGGAGAGAACCACCAGTGGCTTCGGCGTCGGGGCTTCCGGGGAGGGGCCGCAGGGATGGGGAGCCTCCGGTCGTGCCGTTGGTCAGGCCCGGGAGGGGCTGGAGGGAACCGTTTCCTGCTCCCGTTCCGACGCCGCCGCTGGGGAGCGGGACGAGGCCGCCTGTGGGTTGGGCGGCGGCGGCGCCTTCTCCGGCTGCTGTGCTGTTGGTGAAGACGAAGCCTTGGGCGGGGGTGACGAAGGAGGAGGGGCCGGCGGCGGAGGGGCTTGCTGCGACGATGGGGCTGAAGGAGCCGATGACGGCTGCTGCCGCGGTGGAGGATGAGGCGGCTACGGCCGCAGCGGTCGTGCCGCCGGCGATGGGGGTGAAAGAGCCGATGACCGCGCCGGCGCCGGTCGAGGTCTCTGCTACGGCAGAGGTGGCGGCCTCGGACACGGCCGCTGCCGCGGATGTCTCGGCTGCTGCTGCTGATGTCGTCCCGCCCACGATCTGGGTAAAGGACCCAATGACCTGGGCGGCACTCGATGTGGCGCTCCCAGCAACCTGGGGAGGGGGTTAGCAAAAGTCATAACTCCTCAGATTCACTCGACTGAACGTACCGAAGTGTCAACGGCTGGTGGTGTCGGAAGGGGTACTAGAGACGCCCCTGCGTCCTGGTTGAGTCCTGGCGGCTGCCGAAGCCCTCCCGCCGGGCTCTGGGTCACAACCACAGCCGGCTGCGATGCCACCTCGGTCGGGGCCAGTGTCACTACCGCCGAAGCGTCCACCACGGCCGGGGGAGCAACGGCGTCCCCGTTGGCCAGTCCCGGCAAGGGCAGGAGCGAGGCGGGGGACTCGTCGGCCTGCAGACCCGGGGGCTGCCTCAGCCCGGATGCTGCGGCCGCATTGTTGGCGGCGGCGGCGGCGGATGCGGCAGCAGCAGCGCTTGACTGCTGGGCGGCAAGAACTTCTGGGGGAATCCCAGTGGCTGCTGGTGCGGCGGTGGCAACAGTCTGTATGCGGATGTTATTGCCTCCGCCGTTGCCTCCCCTGTTGCCTCCACCATTGCCTCCGCCGTTGCCCGGCCCGGCGTCCCCGTTGTTGTCCCGTTGGGGAGTTGCAGCCACATCCCGAGCCGCGGCGGCTAGTAGGACGGCCACAAAGGTCCTGGCCGAGAGATGCATTTTTGTCGTCGAGACACTTGTGGTTCGTGTGTAGGTATTAATCCAGGCCAAGCTGGCGTGTTCAGAGGTCGTAGCAGGAGAAGGATGAGTAAAGAACGTAGAGAAGCAAATACGCTGACCTGCAGTCACGAAGTGAATCACAAAGAAGAGAAGGGAAATTGCAAAAGCCTGAACACCACAGACGAGAGGGACGACTGAAGCGCAGAAGGAGAGAAGGACAGGAGAGAGACGGGCGCCGGTAATAGGGGAGCATATATGGCGGCAGGACCTTCTCACAGAATCCGCGACACAGGAGTCTGAGCATCACGATTCGAAGTCAGGATCCCGGCTCTCTGCCGTGATGTTTGCCATTGGGGTACCTTCAAGGTTGCTGGCAAGGTGTAGGCGAGGCAAGTATCCCTTGAAACGGAGCATCCCATGATGGCGCGAAGGGGCAGGGTTGGATGATGTCCAGACTCCAGAGTCGACAGCGATGGGTCGCCCAACCTACCGGCTCTGCTGCCGTCCGCCGAGAGGCCGTCGAGGATATGCATCAAGACATGGGGCGCATCTGGAGCATCCGTCCATGTTCCGGCTTGGGGTTGCGGCTCGGCGAGGCAAAAGCTGGGATGGACAAGGGGTCTGAGCGAGGCTCTGACACGCAGCCCTGCAGCGATGAAACTTGCCTCCCACCCGACTCGCTCGCCACGTTAGCGAGCCTCAGGGGCCGCCAGCAAAATGGCTAGCAGAGTGCGAGAATCTAGGCTTTGGGTAAGCTCCTCGACAGGATGCCGAAACAAAATACCCCGAGGCGGGTTGGCAGGGCTGGGGAAGTCGTCCCAAGTGTGAAGCAGGGGGGGGGGCAAAGGGCGAAGTCGAGAACATTCCAACGATAACTGATCCTTGAGCTCCTGGAAAGGTAGGAGGATAGCAGTGTTGCTTTTCCGCAGGGAGACGAAAGTTTGAAGAAACGATAACCTCATCGTGAGCTGCGCTTCAGTGTCGTCAGGGCCCTGGGGGTCGATTGGGTCAACTCCGCGGGACAATACAGCGTAAACCCAGGCCGTTCTTCGTCAACAGAAAATTCCGGCCGGGCTGGGCCAAGGCCGAGCGCTAGAACAAAGTTGGAAACAACATACAGAGTGAAGATGGAGTGATGGACATGAGATGATGAGGCCCTCTAAACGACCAGTGGTCGCGTCCTGGGCCGAGGGAGATCACAGATCTTGGCAATGATGGTTTTTGGTTTGACCCGGAAAAAAAAGAAAACATCGAAATGCGCTATTGAGCATCTGGTTTGATCCTCTCCGGGCGAGGCAAACTGAGGTTGAAGCATTCGCTTGCGAAAGAGAGTTGACGAGAAGGAGCAGATTCTCGATCTGGTCTGGGAGCCGGGAAATATCGAGTGGGCCAGGCGGTCTTGGCGCGATGCGAGGCGGGAGTCCAAGGCCCCACACTGTTCTGCCGTAGGCCCCCGCCTAAATTCTACGCTCCTCCAACAGCAGCTGCTCATCATCCGCAGACAACCCCCATCCCGGGATCACCATCCACTCCGATCGGCACAATGGGCTGGTTCGACGGCTGGTTCGGCTCCGGCAAGGGCGGCGGCAGCTCCGACCCGCTGCGGCGCCTGGACCCCAAGCTGCGCGAGTTCCTCGAGAAGGAGTCGCCCATCAAGTACAACCCCCCGACTCCTCAACAACAACAACAACAACAACAACCACAACCACAGTCCCAACCATCACAACTGCCGCCAGCACAACAAAACCAACCCACCACCACCACCGCCGACACCCACCCCCCCTCCGCCCCCGCCGAATCCCTCTACCCCGACGGCCGCTACGCCCACCTCTGGAAGACCTACCGCCCCCTGGCCGCCATCGAAGCCGAGTCCAAATCCGACAACGAGAAACTCAGCGACGTGCTCGACGCCTTCAAAGAGCGCAAGGGGCTCATCGGGCGCGCGGCCCTAGAAAACTGCGCCGAGGAACAAGTCGACTGGACGGCGTGCATGAAATCCGGCAGCTGGACGGCGCGCATGACCATGTGCCGCGACGAGGTGCGCAAGTTCGAGCGCTGCTACAGCGCGCAGAGCCGGCTGCTCAAGGCGCTGGGGTATCTGAGCGTGCAGGGCAGGGGCGGGGAGGTGGATGAGGAGATTCAGATGCGGGCGGACGAGCTGTATCATCGGATGCTGGCGCAGGAGAGGGAGGTGGAGAGGGCGAAGGAGGAGGGGAGGGAGGCGCCCGTGTTCAAGACGCTTTTTGAGGAGGAGGGGGGGAAGAAGCCCGCTACTTCTTCTTCTGCTCCGGCGGAGGTCGCGACGGCGAAAGGGGATGGTGTGCATGAGCCGAGCGCGGCGCTTGTGGCGACGTGGAAGGACAGGCTGGAGAAGCTGCCTCCTGAGGAGCGCGAGGCCGAGGAGAAGGCGCTGCGGGCTGAGTACAGGGCCAAGGCGGAGATGGCGTCGCAGATTCAGGGGCTGTGGAAGGAGCAGGCCAAGGAGAGGGAAGCGCGCAAGGCTGAGGGCAAGGAGACGTTTATGGACCGGTTCTCGGCCCTGGCTGGGTCGTGGTCGAGGCCAAAGTCGGACTGATCTAGGGGGGATGTGTACGAATATTCGTTGTATAAATCATTCATCGTCTCAGGTACAGTCATGAGATGGATTCATCATGTCGTTGCTGCAGGTAGTTACCTGCCCTCTAACACGGCCGCCGCCCGCTCCAAGAAGGCGTTGAACTCCCTGATTTGCTTCAGCGTCCCTCCGCCATCGCTCCTTGTACATGCCTGGTCGGCCACCCGGCTGATCAGCAGCTCCAGGTTGGCCAGGTCCGCCTTCTTCTGCTCAGCAGGGGACAGCTCAGGCGCCGCTTGTCCCTTTTCCACGGCCATGTCGATATCGTGCATGGCTGACGAGAGAGATATGTGGCGCTAGGGCACGTCAGTCTCTTATCACGCAAAGTACATGTAGAAAAACATACCAGAGCCTCCTTGCTGTCAGCCTCGTGCCGGATCCGTATCGCATCCATCCGCAGCGCCACTTGCTCCCTCTCGGCGCGGATGCGCAGGATCTCGTCGCGCAGGGTAAACTTCTCCTTTTGCGCCGCGCGCACCCGCTTGCGAAGGGAATGGAGAGTGTCAAGAGCAATCGTCTACCGCCGTCGTCAGTGTCTAATCCCACGGAATCGACTACAGCTTTGACTTACGTGCTCCAGCAGCCTTGTCCTCAGCTCCTCCTGAAACGCCTCCAGCGCCCGGTACATGGTCTTTTGCTCCCTCCTGGTCGCCGCGTCCTCGGCGGCCCGGCCGCGCTCTTCCAGCTTGTCCATGTACGCCTCGATGAGCTCCTCGCAGAGCTTCGAGAGGACGTCGACTGCATTGACGCCGCCGCGGTTGGCGAACGGAATCTCCTCGTTGATGAGGTCCGCGATGGGCTCGTCTTCGCCGTCCGCGGCGTCGGCGGCCCGTCGTGGTCTGGTAAAGCGCTGGATCGTGACGGGAACGGAGCCGGAGGGCCGTTCTCCGTCTTCATCGTTGGCAGCTTTGCTTTTTCTTGGCTGTCTCTTCGCTTTAGGCTTCGGCTTCGGCTTCGGCTGCGCCCGTGTCTGGGGTTGGGGTTCGGGGGGAGGCGATGGTTGAGACTTGGG
The DNA here is from genome assembly GCA_033296685.1 of Parachaetomium inaequale. NCBI lineage: Eukaryota > Fungi > Ascomycota > Sordariomycetes > Sordariales > Chaetomiaceae > Parachaetomium > Parachaetomium inaequale. Next base: position 441 of record MU854385.1, on the reverse strand, counting down.
TGGCCTACCTACCCGCGCCTTCTTAGCAGGCTGCTGCTGCTGCGCAGGACTGGCAGCCTCCCTTCTCCGGCGCCGTTTCGGTGCTGGCGATTCCTCCGCCACGCCGGAGCCTAGCTCAGGCGAGGGCGCGCGCAGACTCCGACGGGGATGCTTCCTCCCCAACCGCTGAGCGGCCTCCTTCTCGCCAACCTCTTGTGCCTCCTTCGCCTCTTGCTCTTCCACCTCTTGTACCTCCTCGCCACTAGCCTCCTCAGGCTGAACAGTCGATTCCTCCACTACTTCCTCCTCCTCCCCCTCCTCCTCCTCCTCCATTTCTTCCTCCACCCCCGGCCTCGGCCCCGACCCCAGCCCCCCAGCCCCCAAATCCCCAACCCTCAAACGCGCCTTCCCCCCCCCCCCCCCCCCCCCCCCCCCCCCCCCCCCCCCCCCCCCCCCCCCCCC
>MU854384.1:0-134369 GCA_033296685.1 Parachaetomium inaequale | reverse complement strand
CCCCCCCCCAAGCAGCCCGCCCTGCCCAGTGCTTGCCCAGTGCTTGCCCAGCTTGCCCAGCTTGCCCAACCCAGCCCGCACCCCCATCTGTCGGCCGTAAATTGTAATCTCCCCCCCACCCCTGGGGTCCCGTGTCACTCCCTCCGGGCGTCGGGTCAAGCAGTGTTTTCCATTTCCATAATTCAATCAAACCCCCGCCTGCCCATCCCTTGCAGCCCTCATCCCCTCCGTCAGCAAATTCATCAGATCCGCCGTGCGCTCCGTCACGGCGCGGCTCACCCCGGCGCCGCCGGCGCTGTGGTGGTAAAAGGCCTGCACCGTGGCGAGGTGGTGCTTGAGGTCGCGCTCGGCGGCCGCCATGGCCTGGCGCAGGGTCTGCGGCTGCTGTGGGTGCTGCGGTTGTGCATGCGGTTGGTGTTGCGGGGCGTGTGTCACGGTTTGTTGTTGTTCTTGCAGGCTGGCGACCTCGCGGATGAGTCTGTCGATGCGGGTGTTTTGGGCGTGGAGGAGGGTTTCGAGGTTGTGCTGCTGCTGGTCTGCTGCTGCTGCTGCTGCTGCTGCTGCTGCTGGTTGGGTGGGGCGGGATTTGAGCTCGGCGATGTCGTTGCGGAGGGCGTTGACGGTGTTGGCGAGGGTTTGGAGGGTGTCGGCGTTGTTGGGGTGGTTGTTGGAGCTGTTGTGGATGAATTGGAGCAGGGTGGTTTTGAGCTCCTTTTGTTCGGTTGCGAGGGTCGACGTCTCTTCCTGCCCGGAGCTGAGGCCGTCGACGACGTCGTGCATGGATTCCATTATGGCGGTGACGGCGTTGGTTACCGTCGCCATCTCATTTCCTAGTCTGGCCATGTCCTGTCTGAGCTGGCTCGGGGGCATACCAGTCGAAGTAGGTGCAGACCGTGCAGATGTCGTTGGGGTAGCGGGCTTGCGCTCGGCCTCGGCAAGCTGTTTCTCTAAGCTTGCGATGCGCGCTTTCAACGCCGAGGTATCATCTGCAGCGGGCGAGGTTGGGGCCTTTGGTGCCTCTTGGGGCTCTTCTCTCCGAGCCGGTGCAGTTGGCTGGGCCACAGGCTGTGCTGCCTGTGATGGTTGTGCTGAAGTAGTCGGGGCGTCCTCTCTCTTAGCCGGAGGACTTGGTAGGGCGACAACTTGTGCTGCCCTCGCCGACAGTGCTGCAACGTTGGGATCCTCTTGTCTCCACGCCGGGGCAGTTGGTCGTGGAGGCTGTACTGACTGTGACGGCTGAACTGGCTGCGACGGTTGAGCCGGTTGTGCCGCTTGAGCTTGCTCTGTCTGTTGAGCTGGTTGAGCTGGATGAGCAGGCCGCGACTCGCTCAGCCGTGGCGGGCTTCTCGTTGCTTGAATCGTAGGCAGCGCATCGAGTGCGCCATGTCTCTCGGGTTCTGGCCGTGGCTGCTGGCGAATATCATGGTTGAAGCGCATGGACTTGGAACTCGGACCGGTCGGCGGCGAGGCAGAGCGCTTGCGCCCGAACGGAGAGGGCCGGTGTCTGTCGGAGTCCCGTGGACTCTCCGTCTTGACCGACGGAGAGAGGATCCCCCGGGGCGACGAGTACATCTCGTCGCCCTGGCCTCTCGAGCTGGGCCGACCTATAGTTGAGATATACAGGGGCGGTTGGCGCCCGTTGGTAGGAACTCTGGCGGCGTTGAGGTGCTTCTTGTCCTGGGTCTTGAAGAAGGCGTCGGCGACCTTGTGGACTTCGGGGTCCGACAGCATGCGGGGGTGCGAGTCCCGGCTGTCGAGGAAGTCGATCCAATCATCGGCAGCAAGCGCCGTGTCGGGCACGTCCTTGCAGCGTTTGGCGCGCTGGGCCCTGCGGGCTTTGGTCAAGATCTCGGCCGTAACTCTCGCGATGGTCGGGCTGGTGTTAAAGCCCTTTCCAATGGCGGCCCATAGAGATTGCTGGCCATAGTATTTCCTGCAGTGCAGAAGGGCGCGGAACAGCACGTAGATGTTGTTGCCGTACCGGATCTCGCGTGTCTTGCTGGGGTCGTCGACCGCATCCCACATGGGGTGGCCTTCATCCGTGTACCAGCTGGTGTGGAAGGCGCATGCCCAGGACTGGTTGAAGCGCTGCTCTCTTTGGGTGATGAAGCAGAAGCCGTACAGCAGGATCGGCTCGACCTTTGGTGCCATCTTGATGACGTTGATTCGCGGGCCGGCTACCCGAGACAGTCTCGTGTTGCCGTGTCGCCGTGTCGCCGTGTCGCGATTGATTTTTGACGATGGCGCACTGGCAACAGATTGAGCCGCTTTGTTCGATGCGGTCGCTATCTGGGCGATGAGATAACCTCATAAAGTAGAGGGATCTTAAGTGAGGAAATCGAAAAGATATGAATATTCGAGGCTGGTGGTGTTGGGCCTTGAGCTTTGATCCCACGCTTGCAGTTTTGTTTTTTTTGTCTGGCGGTGGAGATTTGCAGTTCAGCCGTTGGTTGAGTGAGTGGCTGCAGGGATCCAGGCCTTCCTTCCCCCTTTCCCAGGGTGCGGCAAGGGCGAGGCTGTGGTGGATTCAGGCGTGTGTCAAGGAACCCAGAATCTCGGAGCAAACTTGCATCGGAAGAAAGATTCACTCGATTCTCCAAGGTTTCAGGTAGGCTGGAATGGCTGCGCCCTCATCGGTCGGAAATGGCCTTGTTTGTGGTCAGGCTGTCGCTGTTGTGCCGTACTAGCGAGTGACGAATGCGGCAGGCTACAGTGTGGGGTCGAGTTCAACCCTCAAATCTCCCGAATCTCCCCTTTCCCAACACAGGCATCACAGGCATCCAAAAGCCAAGTTCATGACGAACAAACAAGCAACGACAAAAAACTCGCGGTTCCAATTGGCACCCTGCCTGGATGAAGTCCACGTCAGCAACTTCCCGTCGGAATGCTGTTAGCCGCCTGACCTGCAGTCCTGCACGGTGCCGCCGAACGGCCTCACGACTCGAAGACTATTTGTTGTCGTGCATAGGATGATTAATATCTCCATGGTCCCTTCTTCACGTTGATGAGGAATATGCATGATGTCGCAATCTCATGCCCACCTCACAAGCTTGAAAGGATGCCTAGCAGGAGGTAGTGGGCAGGTCCAGATGACAAGAGTTGAGAGACTGAGCGTTAACAACCGACAACTGCCAGACCACCACCCCCTCTTGCAGTCTTAAGCAACAAATATGACTGGTCTTTATACTCTTCTCTCCTCCTTCGACCAAATCAGTTCATGTTTTCTCACCCTTCTGCCTCAGACTCCTCACACATGCATGCACAATCAATAATCCGAAGAACTGTCATTGTATTCGTTCCGGACACTCTGCGTTTCTGGTCTCTTAGTCGTTCTTACCCAAAATGCACTGCATCTGCCGACCCCTGGCTCTGACCGGGGGAAGCTTCTCCTCGGATGGCAGTGTTCAGAGACGTGGTTTCCCGCAAACCCTCCGTACCCGCGTCGGCGATGTCACACCCCCTTTATTCGCGTACCCCTTTAGGGTCGCACCCTCAAAAACACCACTCAGCGTCGCTCGACAGTATGACTCACCGACGACGAAACAACAAACAAACATCTGTCGTAGCATCTCCCACCAGCAGTACTACCACAACTACCCAGCCCCCCACACCATCACCATGTCCGACCAAACCACGTCCGACCAAGCCATGTCCGACCAAACCTTCCACCTCTTCCCGCGCCTCCCCCCCGAGATCCGCGCCCTCATCTGGGAGCTCTGCCTCCCGCACCGCATCATCCCCCTCAGCAAGCTCGTCATCGCCCACCGCCACCGCGCCGACCCCCCCGGCGACCGACGCGGCAACAACAACATGGACACGGCCAAATTCCTCAAGCGATATCTCGTCCCGGCGTGCCTCATCGCCCAAGTCAGCCGCGAGTCGCGCGCCGTCGCAACACTCTGCCGCCAGCCCGCCGACAAGCTCGGCCTGCCCTGGTTCGGGCGCGGCCACTGGGTCGACCCGCGCACCGACACCATCCTCCTCGACTGCGACGTGTTTGGTCGGTACCGGGCGCTCTGGCACCAGCTGCGGCGCAAGTTGTTCGGCCGGGGCCCGCCTGGTTCGAGGCAGGTCCAAGTGGCGCTGAGCAGGGAGATGGCTGGGTGGTACGAGACGTGGAGCAAGGCCGAGCAGCCGCCGCAGGGAGCAGAGGAGGGTGACGACGATGGCAGTAGCGACGGTGGCAACCTCGAGGACCCGGTTCCTGGGATGCAGCAAAGCACGTGGGCGGTGGTGATGGAAAGGATCAGCTTGTTTGTGAGGGAGGGCGAGGCGAGGACGGTGATGTTTGGGCGTTTGGGGGAGGACCGGTGGGAGCTTGTCGACATGGAGGTGTGCGGCGAGGGGATCCCCGAGCGGCTGGCTGAGATCAGGAGCAAGTACCCGTGCAGAACGCGCAGCGCCCAGCAGACCGTCGACGAGGCTCGGAACCACTGGCGGCGAGATCACGACAACATCATCGCCATGAGTCGGGATGTGGGCTTCGAGGGGTCTGAGAAGGAGTGGCGGCGGGATGGCGGGGGGCCGTACCCGGCCGTGAAGGTGAGTTTTTTCCAGTTTGAGGCGCGACGGGGTGCCTGAGGGTCTATGGCGACGGGGTTGGAGGTACAAGTTCTAGATTTCATCCGTTGGGCCGGCTGCACGGCTGAATCACTGCGTAATGATAATAAATAATCTCCGAGATCGTTAGGCGTCGCCCCCTTAACTCCTTGGTAACGAAAAGTATTAACAAAGGAGCAGAAATGAATGACAAACAAAGAGAAATATTCAGGCGCCTCCATCTCAACCCCTCGACATATCCTGAATGACTGCACCCGGACATCCGACATATCCTTACACATCCGTCTCATCTACCTCTTCCTCATCCAAAAACCCCAACCCACTATCATACCTCCTCCTTTTCGTCCCTCTGCCAGACGACCTCGCCATATCCGCACCCAACAACCTTCCGACCTTACTATCATTCGCCGGCGGAATCACAACTTCCACATCCGCACTCCTTTCAACCTCACCCTCACCAGTCCCCACACCAGCAGTGGCACCAATCCCCAAAAACCCCTCCCCCATCCTCACAGCCCTCTCCAGCTCCCCCCTCATTCCCGCAACAACCTCCTCCGCCCGCCTCCTCTCTGACGCGCTCTCCACCCTCAACCGCTGCACCGACTCCCGCGCCTCCCGCAGCGCACCACCCACCCGCTCAACCTCGGCCCTCAGCTCCGCCACGCGCGCGTCACGCTGCGCGAGAGCGGCGCCGTGTGCTTGTGTGAGGGTTGCTACCTCCTCCCTGTGGGAGGCAACGGTGTCGGCGTGGGCGGTCGAGAGTGCCGTGAGTTCGGATTGCAGCGCCTCTGTCTCCGCCAGCGCCGCGGCGAGTTTCTCTTCCAGGGAAGAAATCGTCACAGACTTGTTCGAGAGATCGGCGGTCGTCTCGTCGTGGTCGGCCCGAGCCTGCGTTAACTCAGTCTCCATGCGCTCGACGAGCGCCTCAAGCTCGGCGATGTCGCGGGTGGAAGCGCGGACGGCACTCTTCAAGCGGTCGAGGCCGACTTCCAGCTCGGCGACGCGCGCGTCTTTCTCGCCGGCGGCGCGATCCGCGGCGCTGAGTTGTGTCGCGAGCGTGTCCATGGCCGTGACGCGCGTGCTGAGCTGCTGCCGCAGGGAGAGCTCGAGCGCGTGGTACTCGTCGATGCTGTCGTCTGCGGCGCGGTTCGCGGTGGCGAGGGCCCGCAGCTGGGTGAGGAGGAGGTTGAGGACGTCGGCGCCGGAGCCTGTGAGGGGGAGGGGGATTTCGCCCGGGGTGAGGTACTCGAGTTCGAGGCGGGCGGAGCGGAAGCCCGAGCGGAGGGAGTCGATTACTTCGAAGGCGTCAGATCCCGGGAAGCCGAGGTTTTTGAGGGATGAGTCTAGTTCGGCGAGGGCTGCGGTGCGGTCGGATAGTGTTTGGAGGACGGTGGCGAGGTGTGCTTCGAGGTCTGGGTCCTCGGCTGATGGCTCTTCGGATGGTGACCGGGTAGAGAGCGGGGCGAGCTTGTCTGACAGCCGGGAGGTCAACGCCGAGTATGATTCCAGTGTGCCCGTCAACTTGTCGACCTCGAGGCGCAATGAGTCGAGCTCCTCCTCCAGCTGTCGCTTCTCGGGGTCCGGGACGCTGGCCTGCACACCGACACTTGAGCGTGGGGTATCTAACACGCGTCTGCAAGGGGTCTGGGGTAACTGCGGCTCGGGGCTTGTGGCCGGAGGTGTTGGAAACGATGCGCGCATCCGCCTGGTGGGAGTGCTGCACACCAACTCGGCCCTGGTGGCCTCGCCAAAAACCCCGTCGTCATCCTCCATATCCAGCTCCATAAAATCGTCCGAGTAAGGATCCCGCGCAGCCCTCGTCCACTCGTAAGCTGGGCTGCTTGGCAGCTGCTGGACCCCTGAGCGGCTGGCCAACTCCCTCTTCAGCGACTCAACCTGCTGCTCCAGGTCCCACACACGCTCGGTGTCGAGCACCACCGTCTCATCATGCAGCCGCTCAATCTCCTCGTCCTTCTCTGCTAGTTCGGCCTTGAGCCGCTCAATCTCGGCCTTGGTCTCCTCGGCCCGGCGCCTCCTCTCAGTCGAGATGGTGTTCATCTCCTCGCTCAGGCCATTGCGCCGGATGCGGCGCTTGACGCGGCCGTCCAGGACCTGGCGGAGGGGCAGGAAGTGGACCTCGCCGCCGAAGGGAGAGCCCTGTGAGTCCATGTCCGGGATTCCGCTGCCGTTTGCTGGAAACAGCCGGGCAGGGGTGGAACGGCGGCGTGGTGTGTGGCTGCCAGAGAGGGAGGTCCGCCGGACCATGGGCGTCAGGCCTGTCGGGGGGCCATCTCCGGTGCCAGAAAGATCAGGGCCTGGGTCTGAGAACCTGACGCGTCTCTTTCTGGATTTTGGAGTGCGCACAGCCGGCGTCTCTTGGGCGGGCCGTCCCGGTGAGACGCATGGGGCTTGTTTGCTGCATTGGAGGCTGCGCCGGGTGCGCCGCAGCGCGATCGGTAGGTCTGAACCGTCCTCCATCATGCAAAATTGCCAAAAAAAATAAATAAACCAAAATTCAATCTCAACAGCACGCAGAAGATGGATGTCAAAGACAAATTTTGGAGATGAACAGAAAAGCGTCGTCATGTGGTTTCGGCAGGCAGCAACGCCCTGCCCCACATCTCTCTCGCACGCCTGGGGTGTTTATTTACTTGCAATGGCGGCCAATCAGACGCGTCTCCACGCGACCCCTGGGACTCCCGACTGCCTGCACTCTGAGTACAGACCCGGCAGTCTGTTGACGTGCACTCACTCACTCCACTTCCCGTTGTAGAGTACTGTCAATCCGGTTTCCACTTTGGCGCCTCTTGTCTGTTCCACGGCCCACACAGCGACACAACCGATCATTTACACCGAGGGCCTCACTCATCAGTTCCCCGAAAGTCACCACAAGTGGTCCGATAAGACACATCACCTGCTCCTCCTTGCTGGCCCCTCCTGCTTCCCGGCACTAACATTAGGGTACTTTTCTCCTCCTGCCTTAACTTACGGTAACAACCGCACACTACTCAACAAACATAGACGAAGGAGGGAGGTTATTGAGGGGAGAGTGAGTGCAGGGTAAGGAAGCTCACATGGTACCAGGGTTTCGCATCACAAACAAATCGAATTAAAGATAAAACAAACACTGACTTGATGACATTCTTCTAGATATCTACTCCACGATAGCCAACACCTTGACCTCGGGCACCTCCCCAGAGCGAATGGCCCGGTTATGAGGCGACTCCACCCCCTGAGCCGTGCACGCCGCAATCATGGGTTCCAAGTCGGGATGGTTAGCCCCATCTCTGCGGAAGCGTGTCTGGCGCCGGGCCATGGACTGGCGCAGATGCCGCGCAAACGTAAAGACATCACCCCCGAAAGGACCCGGCCGCGGATACCGCCACACCCCGTCCCTAGAAGGAGAACGCGCCGGCACCTCGACATACACACACCCATTCCCTTGAAACGTCGTCGCCCCAGGCGGGATGGACACCACACCCGGCCGTAGCTTGATGCCCCGGTCGATGGCGTACAGCGTCTTGAGGTTGGGCGTCGTCAGGGGCCAGAAGGCGGCGACGGCTTCGCAGTACCAGGGGTACTGGCGCGCGTGGCGGGTGCGGTAGTTTCTGTCCCTCTCCGCCACTGCGGCGTCGCACAAGGGCGCGCCGGTTTCGTCGTCGTAGGCTTGCGGGTCGTAGTACAGCCACTCACGTTGCTTGGAGCCTAGGATGACGTCGTTGTAGAAGTCCGCCAGGTTGCCGTCGTGGTCCTCGACGCAAGCGGCGAGGTCTTTGGGTTTGTCCTCCCAGGGGTGGATTCCGAGCTCCTTCCGGATTGCTTGCATCGCGCGGTAGACTCTTTGGAGGATGGGGTACGCTTTGTGGAAGCCCTGCTTGTAGAGGCTAGAGATATTCGCTTCGTCGGGGGATAGCTCAGACGGAATTGCCTCTTGGCTAGGCTTGGCCAAGTCTGCCAACTCTAGATGCACCCTCGCGTCGCTCTTCTTGAGCCATTTCTTGGCTTCCTGCCTCTGGGCCGCAGAGAGATCTGCAAGCTCCGGTCTTTCCAGGGCTGTGCATAGCAGGCAGACTGTGTAGTCGTCGGGCGACCTCTTGCGCCATGAGTCGAGCCATCGCTGGTACTCGTTGCCCTTGCGCTGCAAGTATTCGCAATGGTCGCACCGTTTCCCAAATGTTGGCTGGGAAAACTCAATGGCGAGCCGCTGGAGTGGTACTAGATACCTATTGTAGACTCCAGTTGCGCAAAGCACCTCGCCCAGCCTGTGCGACGCGCGGCTCATGTCGTGCGGCCGGGGGCGAAAGGCGCCGCAGTCGAGCCACAGAATGTCAGCGGCCGGGTTGAGAAAGACAGGAGCGATCTGGTGCGGTCCACTCGAGCCCATGATCAGGTCTGGCAACACCTCCGTGTACTTGCTGTCCTCTTCCCTGAGCCGTGTCAGGAGGGCGAAGATGGTGACGGCTGTCTGGTTCTCGTCAACCTCCCATGCATCGTGGGGGCTAGGCTTGGAAGCAAGGGCATCTAGTTCTGCAAGCTCCTTTCTTGCTCGGGCCTGAACCACTCGTACGTATGCCTCGTTGGCAGCTACACTCGCAGGTGCCACCTGTACGAGGGTGCGATAATACGGGGAGCGCCGAGCCATTTCAGGGGCAGGGAGCAAGAACCTCAACTTGTCGGAGTCTTGTTCCATCATCTTGATAGCCTCGGTGTTCTGCGCTAGCTCCTTGTTCGTCCTCAGCTCGTCCTCAAACTCGCTCTGGCTTGGAAGAACATACAACCCCAGCGCCTGTACACAGGGGGTGGGGTTCATGACGCTCTTTTCCCATATGTCATCCTGTATCTCCTGAGGGAGCCTCGAAAACTGGGGAAACGTTCCGTCCATTTTTGGTTGGACAAGGCGATCTTACTGGATGCGGATTTGTGAGTACTTGGTAGTGGTATGTTCGATGAGATAGCAAACTCTGCTTGGTTTTGAAATGAATGCTGTAATCAGAACTTGAAGTTCTACTTATATGTAATTGGAGGTAGGGATGCTGCCAAACGAACAGTTGGAAGCAAAGAGAACAACTCATTATTACCCAGACGTTGTGCTGGTTTGACAATCTTTATCCAGACACTCCCACAAACTTAGTTGACCCAATGCCATCCTAGCGAAGTGTACCGGAACAAGTCAGCTGATACGGGACAGTATGGCTGAATCAATGCCAATATAGTTTTGTTTGTTGCGGAGGGGCAGGGGTTGTGAGAAGGGAGAAGACATGGCGTTTCGTTGGTGGTTGCGAATCTACGAGGCTAGAAAGTGAGCCTTTGTCAGACGGGACTGTTTGATTGATCCAAGTGAGAAATGATATTCTGGTTGCCGGTTTATCGTCAATGGGACATCTTCGTCCGACGGATTTGGTATTGAAATAAGGATAAAGGATCAACGACAGTGGAGGTGTTCAAAGTTTGAAGTTTGCTACACTGCATGGTGCCGTTAGCTTGGACGAGAACAATTTGAGTGCTAATTAAGTCTCCATCTGATCTGCATGAGGCCAACGTCCCCCCGGCCATCACTCCGAGTGGAGGACAAGTCCTTGCAAGACATTGATACAGTCACATGTTCAGTATGCTGTCACTCAGTTACACCGCTAGGATGTGTCGATTCATGCCTATTACTCTATGCTAAGCGTCCTCCACAGACCCCGGCCATAACTCGTGATGTTGTAAACGCTAAGAGTATTGCAAATTCATGAGCGCCTCCCCGTGTCTTGCGTGCAGTGTCTTGCGTGCAGTGTCCTACGACGGTGCCGTGTTGCCTGATCACTTCCAGCTCCCACCCAGGCCCATAACGGCGCGCCAAACCCGAGAGGCACGAATCTGTTTTGAAGTCCAACCCTGGACACCAGACCGTGAGCGAAAGAAACCCCCAACGCCATCAAGCAACTCCGAGTCCCAAGCCTTCTCCAAGCCACCCAACCCAGCGTCATATAACGCCCTTCCGTCCGCATCCTCGCATCATTCCTACGACAGCCAAATGCAGCCACGTGGGCGTGGTGGACGATGAGCATACAAGTAGTCATGCTCGTCCTTGCCCTCCCACTTCAAGTTGCCCTTCATCGCAGGCGGCACGGCAAGCAGAGTCTTAAAGACAAGGTCCTTCCTCTGTGCCAGGCTGAGCCGGAATATCTTGCCAAGCTCGTCGTTTTGCTCCTGCGTGAAGTGGTTCTCAATCCCCTGCGGGTCGTCCCGCTGCAAGTAATAGTCCCGCAGGTCTTGAATCATAAGGCCGATCATCCAGAACTGGTAGAGTGCGAAGTGCTTCATGCTCCCGTGCCCTGCGCCACCGCTGGCAAACATCTCCATGTAGCGCTCGTCCACCTCAATGTAGGAGGTGTCGACGCCGCGGAACACGCGGGAGCGAAGGTCAGGGTGCGAGGACGGCACCATGGGCGGGCCTGGGGTTGCGTGTCAGGTCAGCAAAGTTCCCGTCGAGGTTTGGCGACCTGGGGTGACTGGACTTTCTTGAGAAGGGAGGAGATATAGGAGAGAGAAAATGGATGATACTTGTACGTACCGGTGAAGTAATTCTTGACGTAGATGCTGACGAGGTCCTGCTGCTCTTTGTCGTCGCGGGCAGTGTCCAGAATGATGGAGACCTCACGCAGCTTGGGGAAGCAGTTCAGAAGACCGCAGAGTTCCTCGGGACACATGAGCCAGTCGGTGTGACTCTGGTGATTACCATAGAGGGGATTGGTGCAGCGGAAATTGCAACAAACATCCTGACATTTGTGGTCTTGGTCGCTCCACTTGATGGCAACCCTTTGGATGTTTTCGAATTTCGCTGCGACGGCGTCGCCGTTGAACGTTTTGCCGGTCGCGTTCAGGATTTGGTTCTCGGGGTGGAAGTAGCCAAGCGCCCGCCGGTCAGATTTGGCAAAGTCGAGAATGACGAGGTCTTTCTCGGCGTCGATGTGAGCGTCCAGGCGCTTGAAGGGCAGCCGGGCGTATTGGTTGTCTTGGTTATGTTTCCGCCGCGCCGCTTCATGACGCACAGCGTCTGCTGCCGTGGCATCGACGGTGGCAAGTCTGTCGTAAATCCGGTAGCCAGACTCGTCGAGGCTCTTGGTGACTGGGTAGAAGGCCAAACTCCACGTTCCCGTCGTGTTGTTCTGAACGCGGGCGACTTGGAGGAGGTGGAATTTGGGGTCGTTGCCGATTGACTCGAGGAGGATCTTCGACTGGATCTCGGCGGGCAACTGCTTGAATCTCGGGAATCGGGCGACAGTCTGGTCTGGCTGCTGATCGGCCTTCTGGCCAGTCTTCTTGCCAGCCTTCTTGCCGGCTTTCTTGCCGGCCTTCTGACCAGCCCTCCGACCAGCCTTCTGACCGGCTTTCTGGCCAGCCTTCTGAACGCGCTTGCCGGCCATGATTTCGGCGGGAGACGAGTGGGAAAACGGGAACGCTGCTGCCCGCAGAACGATGGATGAAGAAGGCAAGAGAAGGCGGATGACGGGAAATGTGAAATAACAGAGAGATCCGAGGTCCTCCTCTCCCTGCTCTCGGTAAGTAGGAATGGGAGGGTAAAGGAACTTGAATGGGTCGGTTGCGGAAAGCGGAAGAAGGAATCCCGGTGAAAATTCTGAATCCCGGGGTAGTTCTCCGGGAGTGCTGAGTGAATCTGAGGCGGCGCCGAGTGCTCGGCGTGAACAGAGAGGAGGAAGCGGCGAGGCGAGATATCATACCGCCCCCCGGGAAGGTGGTCAGGGTAGATTGAAATATTTGATTATACCTAGACTTGAAGGTGATGTTCTCCATGCCCCGTGCCTTTGGCCGTCGAGGCAGGCTTTGTTTCGTCGAGTTTGCCCGACTTTGCTTATTGATCCTTGACGCGAGTTCTTTGACAAGAAGCAGGTCGGGGTGCCATGACTAGATCAGCTTGGAGATCCTCCCGAGTTGTCTTTTATCTATATAAGGTAGAACGGAATTTGAACTACCAGCAAAGACCTGAAGATACAAGTTACCATGCTGCTTGGTCTTGAACTGTGCTGACCCGAGTGCGTCCACGCATTTTCCCTCCTCCTTTTCGAACGCTGGACTTCGTGAGTTCGACGCCAGATTTCCTGCAAGTCACTCGACTTCTGGACATGCTCCCTCGGTCCGAGTGTCTCGCCGCATTCTCGATTGAGTATCCAACATTCCCATGTGGCTTGGGTCTCCTTACTTCTGGAGACAGCTATCCCATGTGATTCTCTGGAACACGCCCAGGGCAGTGTCCCCTGTCACGACGGGCTTGCCTGATGTTGATGCTATGGCCAACATGCAAGGCAGTGATTGGCAGCGTAGACCTAAATCGCTGACAGGTGGCGCGCCGCAGCAAGCTCGGCCGCGGCTTGTGTTGGTTGACATTGTTGCGAACAACGCCGTACGGGACCAACTTCTTAACGGAAAAATCAGTCCGACACCTTGCTGCCCCCTGGGGCGGGCAGGCCATGTCCGGGCGGATCATACGGCCACTTCTCAAACTCTCGTTGGCGTAGGAAGCTCTCGACCCTGCCATCCCTGTCTAGCCGAACCTTCTGGTTCCGTCGCTCCCGCAGTTCCTTGCTGATGGCGGCGTGTTTCTGATCCCGCATTTCGAGCAGGCTGACCGAGTTTGTGCCTGCCCTTGTCATCTGGCTCCACGTGCCAAGAACCAGAAAGACCGAGATCATGGCCATGAATGCGATGTTGGACGTGAACACTTGCTCCTGCTTCTCGCCGCTGCCACCTTGCTGGTGCCACCGCTCCCAGTCCTCCCACGTTGCGTTCATGCTGGGGTTCCCCGGTTCCTGCCGCCATGCGCGATCCGCTTCGCGGTGTCGGGTCTGGGGGTCGGTCTGGTTTTCCCAACCAAAGCCGTAGACATCGTACATGCGCTTCTTTTGTGGGTTGCTGAGAATCTCGTTGGCCGCCACGACGAGGCGGTATCGTTCGAGCTTCGTCAGATGTGGAATGCCGTCGTCAGCGGTGTGGTACTGGCGGTCGGGATGGTAGAGTTTCGCAAGCTGAAAATACCGGGCTTTGCTGTAGGGGCTGTCCCGTGGAAGCCCAAGAATCTCGTAAGGGGTGGGGTGCGCAGACGTCGGCCACCTCGGCGGATCGCTGGCGCTACGCTTGTCGGTCCGTTGCCCATCATGCACGGATGCGTAGAACTGCCGCTGTCGTGCGCAGCCCAGAGCGGGCGAGGCTGTGCGGCGACCCCGTGGCGAGCATGGCGACGAGATCGAGGGCCGGGGAGAGAAGGCGGAGAGCACGCCGCTGCTTCGGCACAGAGTTGCTGATGGTTTTTTGAGAGGCATGATTTCAGATTGGGTCGGTCATGCTGGGAAGGTCCGACACCATGGTGCCGGAAATGCCTCGACACTGGATGCGGTTGTGGGGGTGGCGCTTTGGTTCGATGTTGAAGTTGGGGAGTTGGTCGGATGGAAGCCCGGAAGCACAAGCTGCATCCACTGTTTCCATCTCGTCGTCAAGCGCTGCAGCTCCAGCTGCCGGGGCTGCCGGGCAGAACCGGGCAGCTACAAGCTTCGCCCACCTGTGGCCCGCCAGCTGCATTGACAAAACCCCACATGGTCCCCACAGGTGGCGCACAGCTCCCGGCCTCCCCACGTGACACTCAAACTCCTTCACCTCGACTTTTTGGCAAGAGCGCAAAACATTGTTCAGCCCTGCCGCCTCTGCCTCACCTTGACACCTTCCCCGCCGCTCGACGAAACACGAAACAGATCGTTGCACCAAGAACTCGACCCATTTCCCCCGAAACTAAAACGGCTCCTTCAGAGGAACACGAACCGAACTCAACACCATCCCACAAAGAACGACTCCCCTCGCGCAAATCCACATCGTCGAACCCACCACTTCCACGACCCGATCACCAAAGCTTCATTCTTCTCTCGACGAGAATTCCATTGTGCCTAGCGCTTGTGGTTCGACGGGCATAGCACGCTAGCACCCACAAAAGAACGATTCCTAACCATTCTGCCACTCGAGTTCGGTAATCAGCCCACCAACTTCCACGACGAAACACACCCAACCTCACCGCACCACTGCGCACTCTCCACTGCGCACTTTCCACGACCCGACACACACCCCACAACCGCCACAATGACAGACAGCCTCATCGACAAGCTCAAGGCCTCCACCCTAAAGTTTGTTGCTGTCGACCCGCACGTTGCTGGACCACACTGACCCA
Source organism: Parachaetomium inaequale (assembly GCA_033296685.1). Taxonomy (NCBI): domain Eukaryota; kingdom Fungi; phylum Ascomycota; class Sordariomycetes; order Sordariales; family Chaetomiaceae; genus Parachaetomium; species Parachaetomium inaequale. Next base: position 119,596 of record MU854384.1, on the reverse strand, counting down.
GATAGTGATGACTCGGGCTCGGAGGACTGGAAGATGAATCTGCGGCTTCCCGCCAAGGATACGAGGCAACAGACAGAGGTGCGTGCCGCCCGTGTCCTGGCGTCTCCCAATCTGCTAACTTTGCCATCGCTCGCAGGATGTGACCAACACCAAGGGCTTAGAATTCGAGGACTTCGGGCTCAAGCGCGATCTGCTGATGGGCATTTTCGAGGCTGGGTTCGAAAAGCCCTCCCCCATCCAAGAAGAGAGCATACCGGTGGCTCTCACCGGCCGCGACATTCTTGCCCGCGCCAAGAACGGCACCGGCAAAACCGCCGCCTTCGTCATCCCGGCTCTCGAGAAGATCAACCCCAAGGTCTCCAAGATCCAATGTCTCATCCTCGTCCCGACCCGCGAACTGGCAATGCAGACGTCCCAGGTCTGCAAGACGCTCGGAAAGCATCTTGGCATCAACGTCATGGTTACAACTGGTGGAACTGGGCTTCGTGACGATATCGTCCGGTTGCAGGATCCCGTCCATATTGTGGTCGGAACCCCCGGAAGAATTCTCGATCTGGCTGGCAAGCAGGTGGCCGATCTCAGCGAATGCCCCATGTTCATCATGGACGAGGCCGACAAGCTTCTCTCGGTCGAGTTTACCCCCGTTATCGAGCAGCTCCTGAGGTTCCACCCCAAGGACCGTCAGGTCATGCTCTTCTCGGCCACGTTCCCCATCTCGGTCAAGGACTTCTCCGACAAGAACATGACCAGCCCCTATGAGATCAACCTCATGGACGAGCTGACCCTGCGCGGCATCACACAGTACTACGCCTACGTCGAGGAGAAGCAAAAGGTCCACTGCCTGAACACCCTCTTCTCCAAGCTGCAGATCAACCAGTCCATCATCTTCTGCAACTCAACCAACCGCGTCGAGCTCCTCGCCAAGAAGATCACCGAACTCGGCTACTCGTGCTTCTACAGCCACGCCAAGATGGCCCAGCAGGCCCGTAACCGCGTCTTCCACGACTTCCGCAACGGCGTCTGCCGCAACCTGGTGTGCTCCGATCTCTTGACCCGCGGTATCGACATCCAGGCCGTGAACGTCGTCATCAATTTTGACTTCCCCAAGAACGCCGAGACCTACCTGCATCGTATTGGTCGCTCCGGTCGGTACGGCCACCTTGGCCTGGCTATCAACCTGATCAACTGGGACGACAGATTCAACCTGTACAACATCGAGCGCGACCTGGGCACCGAGATCCAGCCGATTCCCCAGACCATTGACAAGAGCCTCTACGTGTACGAAAACCCCGAGAGCATCCCGCGACCCATCTCGAACTTCAAGCCTGGTGCGATCCAACAGCAACAGCAGCAGCAACAGCCGCAGAACCCGCCTATGCAGTCGCAGTCTCCGTTGCCGCAGCCGGGAGATTGGCAGGGCCAGGGCAGCCGCCAGAACGGTTCTGGCCCGACTGGGTCCCAAGGCCGTGGCGGGTACCAAGGCAACCGCGGCCCCTCCGGCGGCCACCGGGGTGGACGTGGCCGTGGCTTCCAGGGGCAAGGCGGACGCCAGAACTACGGCGGTCAGCGCGGCGGCCGTCCGCAGGGCCAGGGCCAGCCCCCGGCGCCTGGCCAGCAAGCTTAACCCTCTTCCCGCATCCCTTGGGAGATGCTGGGAGAGGGTGGTGCTATGAGTATGAGGTTATGTTCATTGTGTCTGTTTTGGATTGTACATATTACTTCCCTTTTCTCCACATCCCTTCACCAAGACTCCCTGCCTCAAGGAGCAGTCCGGTTATCCAGTCCTCTCGGCTCCGACTTCTCACGAACTTTCTCGACGATCGCCACGAATCAGGACACGCCTCTTTTTTGAGGCGCTTCGATGGGGAACTTCAGGCTCGTCAGCCACGGCATCGATTGTATCACCCCTAATTCCACGCAGCTCTCGCCTAATCTCCGACATCTCATCTCTTATGAACGATACAATCGATATGCGCTTTCGGCATCACATGGGCGCAACAGACGGCGAACGGTTTCCGGTTCAACTGGACATGGGCTCGCAACTCTTCTGCTCCATGGATGATGTCACGGCCTCTTGCCGTGGCGCTGCGCTCGTTTGCCTCCATTCGACCTCATTCTACGGACATCTTTTCGCAGGCCGTCATTATCTGGCCACGCGCGACGCGATCAGCGTGGATTGAAGATACCCGGGCGACTCTAGGATTTTCCTTCTCCCTCCTCCTCACAACGAAAGGCACGGAAACGAAACGACGCACGGATTTGGCATGGCCAGGAGACTCACGGTGGCTTTGGTGGACGGACGGGTTTTCCTTCAACGGCGGGGTCTGGGGTTCTGGGGAGAATCAGGGATTCATATAAACGGCGTTTATGGTGCTGTTATTTGGCACGGGGATCTGTTTGCGGCTATTACCAGGGTATTTATTCTCTGCTTCTGGTCGTGACTGGCGCATGGGCGGACGGGAAAGAAAGGGGCATGGGCGCGTCGCGTTTCTTTCGGCTATCTTTCTTGCCGCTGGGGCTGGGCTGGGCGGATGTTGGGCTTCGGGCGGCTTGAACCCCGAAGCGAGGAAGAGGAAAGGAAGGGACATGTTGGCATGTGAGGATCGGCGGACCAAAACAAACGAGGAGGGTGTATAGGCCTGGGCTGTTTGGCCTTTGCGAGTGGGATGGCGTTGGCGAGCGCTTCCTTGACGGGCCTGAAGATGGACGGAGGGTGGGCGGATTGATTGATACCCCAGGCGGTGGATGAGGGGTCAGGCGGACGGTCGACGGAACAGGAGGATGGATTGAGGGAAGACATCCGTGGATGGCGGTGGCTTGCATTGCTAGGCGGTTGGCGGAGGCTCTGCATTATCGGCGGCCACCACGGCTTCACAACAATGCCTTGTCCACCTGGACGAGGCCACTCGACGCACGGAAGAACGGAAAGCAGCCAACGACTTGCGCCTGCCGTCTTAGCCTTTGTCCGGCGGACGGGACTGGCACACTCGACTTCGCCTGCGAGCACGAATTTTTGGAACCTGACACACCCAGGGTCAAGGCGAATACCATAAAAGAAACGACAAACCATCGACCATCAGTTCCTGCATCAACGAACACTGCTCTTCAGACTCGGGACTTGTCTGAAGGCAGAATGCAGAGATGGGACTTGGGGTGATGGGACACCACACAAAAAATCATTAAAAAGACTTTTTTTTTCTGGAGGAGATAGCATGGAGGACCCGACGGCCTTTGCACTGGGCAAGTTGTCTCATGCCTCCCTGGGGATATGGTTTGGCTTTGTCAGGGTCGACTACGCTCCTGGAGGTATGGGATGACGAGGCTTGGTGGCTTTACTTGGGGCTTCTGGACAAGATAGACGAATACCAGTGTCTCTTCTCCCTCTTGCTCCGTGTGTAACTAACTTGGAAGTGTGGATGGTGTTTTGCCGTGTTCTGGTGCTCCTGAAGTTGTAAACATCAACAACTGATGTTGAGATTGGGTTCGGCCCTTGGTGCATGCGCCGATGCACAGAGGCAGTACCTGGACCTCGCATTTGCATTTGCATTTTGCGTTTGCATGATACCCGTCCTCAAGCGCCTCAGGATGTCATCCTGCATTTTGTGGCATGACTCCGTCTGAACCGCATGGGAGGATTCAGGCTCGCCATCTGGCACTTTCTGACCCGCCGCTTTCGAACAATCCTTGCCCCTTCCCTCCTCCCGCCTGCCTGCCAATGCACCCACACCTCTCCAGACTTGACAAACCCCTTTCTTCACAGCAAGCATGCAGTCTCACAACATGGCCCAGACTGTTATTACCCACTCCTCAAGAAACCAAGTGGAGTCAAGCAGTGGATTGTTCGCGTAGGTAACCTCCACCAGAGTCCAGACTCACGAACTGGATCCCCGGCGGAGTCTGCCACAACGAGCGCAAAGAAACCGCGCATGGTCGAATGGTGTAGTTGGTTATCACGTCAGTCTAACACACTGAAGGTCTCCAGTTCGAGCCTGGATTTGATCATTGGAACTTGCCCTTTGGGGCGGGATTGTGTTTTTGGGGGAGCGGTTTGGTGATGGTGTTTGAGGGCGAGGTGTTTTTTTGCACAGCATGCAGATTTTCAGGGGCATTGGACATTTCAGGGGTATCAACCCTAACCCTGCTTTTGATGATGGAAAAACGGGGATGTGCGTTTTGGTTGCGTTTCGGACCAAGACAACAACGGGGAGGGAGGGGCAATCGTTTGGACGTCGCTTCTTGAATTCTTCTCGGCCAGATGCTTTCCCTTGAGTAGTGACGAGCGCGGGGATACATCGCCCAGCTGGCTGCAGCCACCGCCATGATGAATTCTATACACCTTCTGCTGCTTAGCCTACAACTCGCGGCATTTGCAGCTGCGCTGCCGTATCCCATCAACTTGGACAGGGTAAGCAACGCTACAGTAGGGCATCAAGCCAGGAAAGTACGCCGGCTAACCACCATCAGGACGCTCTACCGAACCCATCCTCCGCTTCCGCTCAGCTCCTGAACAATCCCGAGACACAACTTCTCCCACGGCAATCGAACGCTCGTCGAACCGTAATAGGAGGCCATGGCGTCGTCATCATGCCAGGCAGCGCGCCAGTTCAGGTAGACGGGCAGGAGACAACGAGGATCACGGTGGGGGGATCGAGCTATCAGGTTGCGGCTGGTGTGGACACCGTGATTGACGGTGTGCCGGTGGAGGAGTACACTCCTGTTGAGGGAGGGGATGAAGTTGACGAACCGGCGGAGATAGTGAGTGCTGGCAAGGAAGCGGCGATTGCCTTTGCCGAGGCTGCGGAGAGGATACAACGGGAGATGGGGCAGGGGATAAGATAGAGCGGTAACTCAGAGCTGGGACTCAGAACCAGAGACCAAATGGTACCTTTAAATGGCCTACTGGCGCGGAAGGGCCAGAATCCGTCCCTCCTATTTTTCTCTGGAACTCTCCATGATGATACGGTCCTGTTGTTCCGTTTTGCTTGCCTTTGTGAGTCCCTCCAAGATGCGGTCGAGACGAGTTGGAGAGTCGCGCTATTTGCTGAGCTCTCCATACTTTGAAGAGACGGGTGGTGGTAGTGGGGGGGAAGTCTGTTATTGTGGTTAAGCGAAGCGTTTAAATATGGCAATTCTCATCCTCAGAGATGTGTAAAGCGAACTAACGGCTTTGCTGTTGACGTCACTTCCTGTACGACGGTTGCGGCGGGATTCCTAAAGCCAACCAAGATGACCCGCTTGGCAAACTGGGCACAGGCTGGGACAACCCCTGATCAGCAACTTCATTTGAGTTGAGTCAACTGGACTGGAAGTCTGGAACACAGTCCAAACTGTGTTAGTTTCCACCATGGACGACTCTACCGCACACTCGCCAGGCTCTTCCCAGTAAGGAGAGGAGACCCGACCAACACAACAGTTACTAACCACGAGCGGTTTTAGAGCCATCAGCTTCCTTGCCGACATCCGTTTCCACCGCGTATTGTGGCTCCCACCAAGCCCCGAGAATGGGCGGCCATCGTCCTTGCGAGTCACATACTCGGACCTCGGTGCCCAGGACGGAGAAGTGCTGCTGGTGTGTGGCGGCTTGTATGGCAGCCGATACACCCTCGCCCAGGCCGATAAACTGGCCAAGAAACGCGGGGTGCGGCTGATCACGCCCGACAAACCTGGCGTCGGAGGGACAGAGCCGGTGGACATCAATCAGAAGGTGAAGGCATGGTTCGGTAAGCCTCCCCTTCTCAGCAGAGATACAATGCCCTTCTGCTCAAACCTACGGCAGATATTGTACAAGCGCTGGTGAAACGCCTCGATCTCAAGCACGTCGCCTTCCTCGGCCACAGCTCCGGCGCCATCTATATCCTCAACTCACTCCTGCACCTCCGCCACTTGATGCACCAGACCCGCCCATACGCAGCCCTCTTCACACCCTGGGTCCTCCCATCCCACAGCGAAGCTGCCACACCTGCGATTGCCTCCATGCTGCCCAACTGGGCCATCCACAAGTGGTACGAGACCAGCCACTTCCTTAGCCGGAACGACATCACGCCGAACCTCGGGCCCAGCACAGCGCGCCCAGGGGTAAAGATGGACACGGACGGCATGACCAAGGCGATTGACGAGAAGATCATGGAGTATGCGCTCCTGGAGGATGTCGAAGGTGTCTGTCAGGAGGCACTCTTCTGTCTGAAACGGGGTGGGGAGAGTGCATGGGGTTCGTGGAGAGATTACGACGAGTACATCCCGTTGCTCAAACAGCAAGAGTCAGGAAGAGGCGGGGCTTCCAAGATAGAGCTGGATGTTTTCCTTGCTGAGACGGACAACTCCTCTGGGGAACGCGGCTCCCAGTGGTTTGATGGGCTGTGGAAAGGCGAGGCGGGTGATTGGATCAGGTACTCCAGCTCGACGGTGCCGGGGACGACACACGAGACGATCATGAGGATGGAGTCAGGGGCACTGGGCAGTGTTTTTGAGAGGATCACCACGGCCTAAACCATGAGAGGAACTGCACTACTAGGGAGTTTACTAGCGTGTTCAGTGGCAAGAGAAAACAAACTATTTACATATCTGCCTCGCTTTCACAAGAAGAAAAGAAATGGAAAATCCTGGCACTTCACGCCCCCTTCGCCGGCCGGAAAAGACAACCCTTCCCATATCCTTCTCCAGAACAAAAAGAAAAAGCACCCGTCATAAACTACCTAAACCATCGATCAACATATCGATCAACCCTAGAAAACGAAACCCCCCCTCCTAACCCTCCCAATCTCCTCATCCACCACATCCACCCACGCCACCTCACTCCCCACCCCCAGCTCAAACCTCTGCCCCCCCTCACCCACATCATAAACGCCCACCCCTCCGACCCCATCCCCAACAACCAACATCCTCCCATCCGCCGAGAACTCAAACACCGTCACACCCTTTAAATTCTCCAGCTGCCCAAACGACGCGAACCCGTGGTCCCTGGCCGCGTCGGGCCACCGCCAGACTTCTTCTGCGCTGGTCACGTCGATAATGACAAATTCGTTGACTGGCGAAGGCAGGTCTGGGTTGCAGGAGGCGTAGGCGAGGCGCCGGCAGTCGGGGGAGATGCAGGCTTGGGCTGTGGCGGGGATCGAGAAGATCTTGGTTGTGTTGGTGGGGAGGTCCCAGATTAGGACTAGCCGGGAGGGGGTGGTGTCCTTTTTGGGTTGCGCGGGAGGGGCGGGAGGGGGTGGTTTGGGGTGGGATCTTGTGGTGGTGGTAGTGGTGGTGAAGGGGAAAGTTGATCTGCTGGTGATGGGGGTGGTGTTGCTGCTGGTGGTGGTAGGGCTGAGCGGGGTGGTTTCGGAGGGGGTGGACGCCGGGATCCAGATGGAGACGGCTGTGCTGCCGTGGGAGGCGAGACAGGCCGGGAGGGCGGATTGCAGGGCTGGGTAGTCCGGGACGCAGACGCGATAGGGTTTGTGGCGTTCTTCGTCGGGGAGGGAGGCGTATGACTGTTGGGGGGTTTGGGCGTGGAGTTTGCTGTCCGAGACGGGCTTCATGTGCCAGGCGATGAGGATGGTGGAGTTGGGGCGTGGAGGGTCGCCGGGTCGGGGCCCGGCGGCGGCGATGAGGATGGGCGAGTCGGAGCTGTAGGCGAGCTCGGGAAATTTGGGGAGGAAGGGCAGGTCGGCTTTGAGGAGCTCGATAGAGTGGTTCGGGTCTTCGCGGAAGGGTGCCTTGACGCCGGGATGCCGGGCGAGGAACAAACGGTCGATGCGGTCGAATTTGGGGCGGTAGACGGCCAGCCCGGCGTAGTCGTTGTGGAAGGCGTCGCGCTGGCTGGCTGCCCAGCGGTGTGCTTCCTCGATGACTTGGACCTTCTTCGCGCCGCTGCCACCCTTGGCAAAGTTCCAGATCTCGAGTGTCAGCCCGAAGTGGGTGGTGATACCGATGAGCGTGGCGTTCTCGGACAGGATGGCGTGGCTGCGGATGAAGTACTCGCGGGACCGCACCCGGGGCTGCACGTACGATGTGATCTTGATCGTCCCATGGAGTGCGTTCTTGGAGATGGACCAGATCTTGACGAGCTTGTTGCTGTGCTTGGTGGCAACGTAACATGAACCCGGCGAGGTGTCGATGTGCAGCACCTCGGAGCCTTTGCCCTTGTGCGTTAGGTGCCGTTTCGGGGTGATCTCGATGCGAGGTTGGTGTGGACTCTGCAGTGCCGGAGCTGGTACGACGAACTGGCTGGCGGAAGTACGGGAATTGATCCACGTCCGGCGGTACTCGGGTGGCGGCGACGAGGGGAATGGGGAGACCGGGAAGGGAGTGGAAGCGTCTGGCGACTGAAACCCTGGGCTCGCGGAACCAGACCGGTACGCAGAGACCGGGGTCATGTTGAACGAGGCGCGTGGGATTGACCCGCTGCTACTTCCCCCTGAACCGTGGGAAGCAAACGATGTCACTCGGGGGTCCTGCGAGAAGTAGCCGTCTTTTGCGTCGTGGACCCGATCCTGCGAGTAGGTACTGGTAGGAGACTCGTCTAGATTTCCCGGCGAAGTTGGCGGTTCGGATCTCGTCGAAAAGGAACCGCTGTGCTTCCAGGCTGGCTCTATAAGTGGTGGAGGGAGAGATCGTTGGGGCACCGGACGAGGGAGACCTTCCTGTCCTGGCAGCGTTGGGGATTCTGGGAGACCCGGCGAAGATTTCCTTTTGTCTTGAACAGGGCTGAAGGATACTGGCTCATTGGTGTAATACGACAGCGCAATGTTCTTGGTAGGGTACCAAGGGCCGGCAGCCTCTTCTCGGGTCTTGAAGTTGCCCTTTTCCGCAGGTTCTGAGCTTGCGCTGTGCATGTGTTGGTCGGTGTGGGTAATTCCTAGCCCCGGCGCATGGTTCGTCTTATCGTCCGTCTGAGAAGTTCTGTCTCTGGTTAGTTCTCCTCGAGCAAACATGAAGCTGTTATCCGTACGGTATCTCCTCGAGTCTATCATCTTGTCTGCTCCCGGGGCTGTTCGAGCATTGTATGCAACCAGACACAACCTCAAGATAGCGAGATAGTGCTGCTTCGGCCTCGTCGTTGCCGTGCTTTGTGGGCTGAGCTTGATCTTGGAGACGGTCCACTTCGGTTGCGACCTTGTCTTTGATGGCGTGGGCATCGGTTGTGTTGTCTGGCAAGGCCGCCCTGCTCCAAACGATTGCGTTAATTAGGCTCTTGAAAACCCCAGCTCAGGGGCTCAAAGTAAGGGGATCAGGGGCAATACAAGCTAGCCACGTCGAGAGCCAAAGCGAGTGCTTCCCGAAAGGTTGTCAAGCTGTTTCGGCAGCTCGATATCTCGTCCCGGCCCGTTTCAATCCATCTGGCGGGATCCGAGCATCGTGCCAAGATGCTGTCGATGTGTATCAAGACATTCCCGCAGCTCTCGAGCACAAGTAGCATTTGTGCCTGGAGCACCAATGGTATGCCGGGCTCGTCTCTCAGCAACTCCAAGATGAGGCGCAAGTCGGATAGGTCACGGGTGACGGCTGCGAGATCGGCATGGGCAATGCGCACAGAGCGGATGAAGCGGGTGATGATGGCCGAGGTCGACGAGATGCCCGAGAGGAGGTACTCGATTGGCCGGGCGATGGTGAGCATCTTGTGTCGCTCCATTGCCGACGACTCCTATTTGGTGTAGCCCTGGGGAACTCGAAGTTGAGCTCAAGACGACCGGTCACGTTGTTTCAACAGCACCCCTCGGATTGTGTGCACCGTGCCTGCGGCGATCAGGGACGTGATGCAGCAGGTTTCGGGCGCTGGCTGGGGACATGCATGGCTTTGAACACGCCACGAAGAGGAACAGCTCTTGTTCCATCTGGGGTCACACGTGCGAATCCCAGGCATGGCGAGCAAACAAAAGAACAACGTGCGGGGTCTTCCACCACGGCGGTTTCTTTATCCCGACGCCCTCGAGCGCCACGAGACAAAGACTTTCCGTCTATTGGCAGAGCAAAATCCTTGGCTTGGAAGGGATGGATGTGGTGGGCCGTGTTCCAATCCAAGTGAGAGCAGGGCCGGAGTCCATGCACGTTATGTGCATGGCTTACTGTGCGAGTTGCTTTGAGGGAGAGCCGGGCGTCGGAGGGTTGAAGCAAAAGTCGATGGAGCACCCATGACTGGAATGGGGAGAGGTGGGAACTCATCTTTATTCACTTGGCCTTAGGAAACCTCCGGCTAATAGGATTCTGGTTCGACTTGTCTCCACTTCAAGAAGTCATGGCACAGTGTCATAACACACGTTGAGTTGACGGAAAGGGAGCTGGAATGTGGCTCCCCAGTTGGTCTCATCCTTCACGTTACACAACATTCCGATTCAAAGACCCCAGTTCCCCGAGACTGTCAACTCGCGACTTGAACCCAGCTCTCGAGCTTTCTCAATCTCTCCCAGAAGGACATCTCTGCACGAGACCACCCTAGAGACCATCCTCTATCCTATCCCGACAACTAGCACGTCCCACCCCCACCCCAAATTGCTCGAGTTAGCCTTCCCATAGCAACCAAGACCACCAGAATGCGCCCTTCACTTATCCAGTCCTCTCAAGAGACATAACTACATTTAAACGTGTTAGGCCCCGACGTCGAGCAAGACGTGAGGACCTTATTATCCTTTTTAAGATTGATAACCCTCGATCCCGAGACCCCGACAGCACATCCATCCGATCCCGTCGCCGACGCGCCCGTGAAGCTGACGGTCCCAAAGTTGGCAAACGGCACCAGCTGGCCCTGCAGCTGAAAGTCCTCAATAATCCACTCGGCCTCAGCCTGGCACAGCTTGACCGCCTCGCCGCTAAAGGAGTGCGTCACGGTCTTGCCCTTGGAGTTGTTCTTGAGGGTGACGGTGCCGGCGCTGGACGAGGACGCGGTGACGGTCATGGTGACGCTGTCGCCGGTGCCGACGGAGAAGCCGTCAAAGCTGTAGGCGAGCGCCGGCCACCACTCGTACCAGGCGTCGTAGTGGACGGCGCCGCCCTGGACGTAGACGTCGATGCCCGTCTGGATAATGGGCTGCGAGCACGTGTAGCCGTCAATGCCGACCCAGGCCGAGGCGGCGTACTCGGTGGAGGAGCTGCTGCCCGGGGGGGGGGTGGGGGGGGGGGGGGGGGGGGGGGGGGGGGGGGGGGGGGGGTTTGCCGGTGGGCACCGTGATGGTGCCGGTGACGGACTTGTATGAGCCGGGGAGGATGGCGCCGGCCCAGTTGGTGCTGTATTCCGCGTGGGTGTTGTTGGTGATGGCCTTGATGCTGGCTTCCGAGGTTGGGAGTTTGGGGCGAGAGTGGCGGTGCCTGCGGGGCTTGCGTGGGATGAGCTTGACGCCGTCGCCGAGGTCGATTACCTGGGGCTGGGGTACGGCCGAGGCAATGCTGAGAAGGGCGGCAAAGACGGCGGTGGTGAGCTTCATCTTGAAGGATATAAAGGGTAAGTTTTTGGCAAAGGGGAGTCGGCTGATGAGAAGGCTGGCTAGGGTAATGAGGAGGTTTCACTGGAAATCAGAGAAGATGAGGTTGGACTTGCAATATATACAAGACATCATCAGTGAGCTCCATCCGTGAAGAGGAGGTGGTAGTACCCGGGCAGCGACCTACGACAATGTAGCGTAGCGCAGCATCCAGGATTCCCCCCTTCCTGGCTAAGACACCTTTCCCGTTTCCTGTTGCCCCCGTCTTGCGGTTCGCATCTCGTCAAACGTGGCGAAGGACCATCAGGGGAGGCGTGGGAGGGTCAGCCAGGCATCCTGTGTGCCAAAGGATGAACCAGGATGCTCCGACTCAATGAGCCGACAGCGCCGCCGCTTTCCCAGGTGCGAGACAATCAAGGCAAGGCGAGAGTGTGCTAGAAGCCATATGAGGATTTCCGGCGCCTGCAGAGCCTCATCCGTACCTTAATTTATGACCCGCGGACCTGGAACACCCGGGGATCGGCTCATTTTTGGCTGAAATCATGTCCCGGTAGACGTGCAGGGCATCTCCCAACGGCGTGCCGGTGACCCTGGGGCATGCTTGTCGGCACGCTCCCGGCCCCTACTGCGCCGTCTCGCTAAGTCAAAACCCCTGCATTGAGACCACCCCCACATTAAGTCCACCCAAATGCTGCATGCATGCCCAACAACCCAACCACTTCAAATGGAGATATCTCTGTCGATTTACATAGTTACAACCTCTTACTTTGCAAGCACTTTTATCAATCCAAGATGGTCAAATATACCGAAGAACAGCTTTTCCAAGCCCTGCAACAGATCCACAACGGCCGATCAGTCCGCGCAGTTGCAAAGGAATGGGCCATCCCGAAGACCACCTTGATACAACGCCGTGACGGCGCCCAACCTCGCGCCGATGCGTGGGTGCATCTGCAGAGGCTTTCCAAAGACCAGGAGGACCGACTAACGGAATGGGTTCTCACGCAAGTGGCCCTCGCCTGCCCTCCTACACACGCGCAAATCAGGGAGCTTGCGCAACGGATATTGCTTGCCCGGGGAGACACCACAACCATCGGGAAACGCTGGTTGACGCGGTTTATGGATAGAAACCCGATCTTGAAGACACAGAGGACCAGGGCAATGGAACATGCACGCGTCAATGGCGCCACGACAGAGGTTATTCGGGGTTGGTTCCCATACCTGGCTATCCCGGCCATCAAGGCGATCAAACCCGCCAACAGGTGGAATATGGACGAAGCCGGTATTATGGAGGGCCTTGGGGTCAACGGCTTAGTGGTTGGGAGTAGGGAAAAGAAGGCTATCTTGAAAAAACAGCCCGGAACACGTGCCTGGACGTCCTTCATCGAATGTATCTCGGCCTCCGGCAGCCACCTTAACCCCCTGGTCATTTTCAAGGGCAAGAGCGTTCAACAGCAATGGTTTCCGTTGGATCTAAAGCCTTTCAAGGACTAGCAATTCACTGCAACAGAGAACGGATAGACCAACAACGCTGTGGCGGTGGAATGGCTGGAAAAGATCTTCATCCTAGAGACCCAGCTAGATGACCCTTCCGACTACCGTTTGTTGATACTTGACGGCTACGGCAGCTATACTAGCGACGACTTTATATAGCTATGCTTCCGGCATCGCATTCGGGTGGTTTATCTACCACTACACTGCTCCTACGTCCTCTAACTATTGGATCTTGGTGTCTTTTTATCCCTGAAGTCGGCCTACCGTAAATCCTTGTCAAACCTGGCTATCTGGAGCGATAGTACTATCGTTGGAAAGCGGAACTTCCTTGAGTATTACCGCAAGGTACGTTTGACGGCTATAGTGTATCAGAATATCTTGTCGGGGTGGAAGGCAACGGGGTTGTGGCCGGTCAGTATCTCAAAACCCCTGATGAACCGGTTATTGATCGAGAACGCTGGCAAATTGACCTCCACGCCCGTAAAAGAGGGTTATCTTGATACCCCTGGTCTTCCTATTACCCCGTTGCCCGTTGGTTTGATACCAGGAGGACTGTGGGTGACCCCGACGAAGAGTGTTGAACTGCGCCAACACTTGGACCAATTCCACCAAGGAAACCGGCTAACCCGCACCCATCGCCAGCTCTTCCAGAAGGTCAACAAGGCGTTTGACACGTTGGACTATAAGATGGCCCTCCTGCAGAAGGAAAACGAGGCTCTGAAAGCCCAGTTGGAGGCTGTCAAGCCCAGGAAAAGGAAGAGGGTAGATACAGACCCAAATTCACTGTTTGCCGGGATTGATGCCATCTACAGAGCGCAGGTTACAGCCGGGGCAGTTGCGGCTGAGCCGGATGATACTTCTGAAGATGGCGAATCCAGCGATGCCGGCGAATGTATTGTAGTGGGTGGAAAAAGTAGAAATATTGACAATGGAAATGGTGGTGGTTGACGGCCAGGATCAGCATTTGGGTGGACTTAATGTGGGGGTGGTCTCAATGCAGGGGTTTTGACTTATGTCGGCTATATGCAGAGGCAATGCGGACAGCCCGCATGAGGTATTCTGTCTGCCGCTAGAGAAGATTGCGCGAATGCACCAACTTCTCGGGCGAATGTCGAGAATGTGATAACTATAGAGGAAGGTGTAGAGACATGGAGGTAGATGGGCGAACATGGAACGAATCCATGCTTGGAATACGCACCGAGCCACGAGGCCGTCGAATTATTGGAGCAAAGCGAAATCTCTAGGAGCTGACACCTGGCTACAAACTTCCTCACCCATTGTTCAACCAAACAACACTAGTCATCCCAAAAGCTTGTTCCACCGTACTGATTTCCGTTGATAGCTTTGGCTCCCTGTTCAACAACAACCCCGTCATACGTATGAAATGCCCCTATCGCGCCATGCCGCCAGTTCTGGTCGAAGGCATCACCGTTCAAAGCCTTGCCCCTGATCTGAATGTTTTGGTAGCGATGGCCAGTGAGCGCTTCATTAGCAGCTCTTTGAAGGCACCCGTCAACACCCTGCGCAACACCTGCGAGGAGCTTCAGCTGCTGCTCGTCCTCCAGTTCTTGAATCTCGTAGCTGACAAGGTTGGCCTGCTGCTGGGGCGCCGGAAACATGGTCTCGAGGTTACCGGTCAAAAGAGTGATGTTCTCGATCAGGCGTTTGAACTCGGAACCATCAAAGAGAGCCCACTTGGTCGTTTTGAGGATGCTGGCTCCCTTCTGCCGTCTGATGGCGAGAGCCCTCATCTTGTTGTTCAGGCTGGCGGACACAGGTTCGAGTTCACCGGCTGAGAACTCGGCCAGTTCGTCACCGCCTTCATGTTTTGGATCCAGCTGATACTTGCGGGATATGGCTGCCGAGTCCTCGAAAAGGCACAGGATCTGAAACAACGTGCTTTTTGCATTCTGTAGTTCGTCGAGAGTGGCGTTCGGGCGCCCTAGATAAGGGTCGTCGTAGATGTGCACGGCTTCTCCCCAGCGGGATAACCGGAGCCTTGTACAATTCAGGGCCAGTTGGCTTGTCTGGAAATCTCGTCCAAAGCGCCGACCCAGCTTGATGTACTCAAAGCAGTCGATACAGGCCTTGAAGGCCGTGGCAATGCCAACAGCTCCTGAAACGACGCCGAACGACTCCGCCATGCTTGTGGGATGAGAAGGTTGGGCCGCTGCCGCAGTCTGTTGAAAGGTGTTGGGCCTGATCATGTCAAGTGCCGGCGTCGAATCATGACTGCAGCTTCATTCCCTACTAGTTCATGTTGTGCTACCCACCCATGCAGTAGTACAGCTCGGCCCTTGTTTGTTTGTTAGTGTGTAACTCTAAATTTGTTCCTAAGTTTGAAATTAAAAGGAAAGAGGGCAATAGGAAAGAGGGCAATAGGAAGAAAGGGAATAGGAAGAAAGAGAAATAGAAGAAATGGGGGAGGAGAAGAATGGAGAGAAGGAAAAGAAAGAGGGAAGGAAAAGAGACGCCATGCTTCGGATTTCCTCTCCTCAGGTCAGCCGCTAACGAACAAACAAGGGGGAGGCTGTATCAACTACTGTGTTCGAGTGGCTGCGCCGCGTCGAGGAGCTTTATTTCTAGCCAACCATGACGACCGCCTTGCCGCGCGAGGCGCTCTGGTTGCCTCAATCTGCCTTGACGCATCTACAGGGGGGGATCTGCGCCTGGTTGGTGATGTGCAAGTTTCCCTCCTCCTCAATCTCCCCCAACCATCCATTACTGATTCCGTCGTTGGCCGTATGAACACCTATGTTGCCATCATGTCTGGACTTGGCCCCGGCCATACTTTTCGAGCTATAAATGTTGGGCACAACGGACGGGCTCATTTGGGAGACGTATACCACTCGAGTAGGTTGGCCCAAACAGCCCCTGATCCAGTGTATACCTAGGTAGAACCCCTATCCCATCGCACTACTAACCGAATGGAATTCAGTAGAGGAGAACCCCTTAGATCGCCTACCCCACGCCGGCCTCGCGTCATTCAACTCATTCAGGGGTGACCCGGACAAGGAAGCGGAATGTCTCCCTGGTACTCGGAACGGCGTCCTGAGCCAGATCCAGGAATGGGTCGACGGCCCATCGCAGGCACCCATCTTCTGGCTCAAGGGCATGGCTGGCAGGGGCAAGTCCACCATTGCTCGTACTATTGCCCGCACCTACCATGGCAGGAAGCAACTTGGCGCCAGCTTCTTCTTTTCCAGAGGCATCAGCGACCTGAGCCAGCCTGCCAAATTCTTTCCCACCGTTGCCGTCCAGCTGGCCTCTTCTTGCCCGTCGCTGAAGGCGTCCATCGCCCGTGCAGTTGAGGAGAACAAGAACATCGCCAACGAAACACTCCACGACCAGTGGAACACATTGATCTTCCAGCCGCTATTGGGCTTTGATCCCGAGCGCAGCCCCACGTCCTCGCCGCTTGTCGTTGTCGTCGATGCCCTTGACGAGTGCGAGAGTGATCACGCCATCGTCGAGATTCTCCGCTTGTTATCTGAAGCTACAGTCATCACGGCCTTCAAGCTCCGGATCCTCATCACAAGTCGCCCGGAGACGTCCATCGCCGGTGGTTTCCGCGCCATGACCGAAGGTATCTATGAGAGCCTAGCTCTAGACCATGTCCCCCGAGACGTGGTTGATGGGGACATAGCCTTGTTCTTTAGGGGGAGGTTTCGGGATATCGCCCTTGGTTCTGGGAACCCCTCCACAAACTGGCCTGACGAGGCCGCAATCGCCGTTCTTGTTCGGAAGGCGGCCGGGCTGTTCATCTATGCCGCAACAATCTGCCGCTTCATACAAGAAAAAAGGCACTGGTCCCCAAGAAAGCTTCTCGCAATTATTGTACCGGACGAGCAAAACGATATACCGCGACCTGGGACACGAAGTTCGCCCTCTACTTCACCGACTGCCGAACTGGACACCCTGTACCTGACAATCCTGCAACAATCAATGGCAGGCATCAGGACCACCTGTCAGGAAGAGGAAGAAGAAGCTCGGTATTTCAGATTGGTCTTCGGCGCGTTGGCCCTACTCTACGAGCCCCTTTCGACCATTGCGCTGGCCAACCTTTTGGGAGAGGATGACGACGACATCTACGCAATGCTCTCTCCGCTGCGATCGGTTCTTCGCGTGTCTGAGAAGAGAGATGAGCCCATCCACCTCCTTCACCCTTCGTTCCGGGACTTCCTGATAAGCGAGGACAGGTGCAAGGATGCGAGATACCGAGTCGATCATGAAACGACGCATCAACTCCTGGTGGCTCGTTGCCTGGGCCGTCTGATGGACAACGAACATGGCCTAAAAAAAGAAATTCGTAACCTGCGACGTCTGGGAATTCGATCAAAAGAGCTCGGCCCCGCTCTGAAAGAACGGCTTTTCCCTCGAGACATGTGGTATGCGTGTGTCTATTGGATCCACCATCTCATCGCAGCCAACACGCCGGTGCGGGACGGCGACTTGCCTCGCCGGTTCCTAACGGAATGTTTTCATCTTTGGCTTGAGGCACTAAGCATTATGAGAATGTTTGATGGTGGTGTTGAGCCACGGTTCGATTTGGACTCTGTTGTTACCGTGAGTATAAACGCATTTATACCGTACATGCGGGCTTAAGGCAATATGTGATCTGACAACTTAGGCTCGCCACGGGGCAAACACCATGGAATTTGCCCAGGACGCAAAACGGTTCATTCAACATAGTCTGTCCATGATCGGGGACGCACCGCTCCGGATTTATTATTCCGCCCTCGTCTTTTGCCCGAAGAACCACTTGATCAGGGGACACTTCATCGACCAAATCCCTACTTGGATCAAGAGGTTGGCCCTGGTTGAGCGGGAGTGGAATCCATGCCTGCAGGTTTTGAAGCTCCAAGGGGCTCCTGTCGGAGCCGTCGCTTTCTCTCCAGACAGCCGCGTCTTTGCATCTGGATCTTGGGACTCGACCATCAAGCTTTGGGACCTAGCGACGGCCACCCTGAAATTCACCCTTCGAGGCCACTGGGCGTATGTGACGTCTTTGTCATTCTCTCCAAACAGCCGCCTTCTCGCGTCTGCATCCGAGGATGGAAGCGTCATGCTGTGGAATCCCGTCGACGGAACTCCCTACGGAGTTCTTACGAGCACCTCGTACGCCGTCTCACGGCCCAATCGCACCTCCGGGTCACGGTCCAGCCGCACCGCACACGTACGTTTCTCGCCAGACGGTGGGGTGCTTGCGTCCGCATTCAACAATAAAATCACGCTCTGGAGCCCTACCACCGGCACGTCCTATGGTTTTCTGAACGGACACACAGACGTTATAACGGTCCTGTGTTTCTCCCGAGATGGGAAGCTCCTTGCCTCGGCATCACAAGACTGCACAGTCGTGGTCTGGGATTGCGCCACTGGGCTCCCACGCGGCTGTTTGGATGTGTCAGCCAGGGGCATCGCATTCTCTCCGGTAAACAGCAGGTTACTAAGACTTGCCGCGTATGGCATTAAAACAAAGAACGTCCGGGGGGTGCTTAAGGTGCTCAGGAGACGCAATGTAAGGAAGTTCAGCGGTTTAGTCTCCGCATTAGGATTCTCACCCGCAGGGGCCTTACTTGTTCTTATCCATCCCGATGGCTACGTGATACCTGAGCTCTGGGACCCGGTATCCAGGGACTCGTTGGTAGCCGGGACTTGCGTGATGGGTGTCTCGGTCCGAAGGAGGCAATAGTGATGCTTTCCGACGATGCCAAGTGGAACCTCTTTAAATATGTGTTCGATAAAAGAATCATCAGCCTCCATAGTCCCAGCTGAGCTCCTTCGGTTCGCTGGTTGTTGTTGGGTTGTGGATGATGGCGGCGGCATCTCATTGATAGAACTCGACTAATAAGAGGCAATACTACCTGGTAACCATGTTCCTGCCATCACTTGGGTTGAATTAGGTGATCCCTTAATCTGGGTCAAAGCGTCGTATTGTTCCCCGATGCCTCCTCGAGAACACCCACCGTGATCTGTCTGCTATCTAGGTCCGACATCACCTTGCCACAGCACCCCTTCCAATGTTGATCAAGTTACCGCATCCTTATCCAAAAACGCCCTGTTTAAAGCCCCCTCAAGAATCCTACCCCCTACCATCTTCTCAACCCCAACACCCACTCCCACCCCTCACGAAGTATACCCCCCATACTCCGGCCAAGCAAACGGATTCCCCGGATCCAGAATACTGCTAAACGAAAAATCAACCGACTGCGCAAACCTCGGATCCCACGACCTAAACAGCGCATCATCGTCCACCAAAAAGTCTTCGAGGCTACTGCCCTCCGACAACCCTGCCAGCGGCGACGTGTCGGCGGCGTTGAACCCCGCCGCCGCCGGTTCGGCGAGCAGATGCCCCGGTAGGGGGATGGCGTCGTCCGGTTGTAGGTGGCTGTACTCGTAGCCTGGGGGGATGTCCGGCTGCTGCTGCTGGGTGGGGTTGTTGTCTTTGGGCGGTGCGGGCCAAGGGTGGTTGGTGGGGAGGTTGTTGGTGTTGGTGTTGGTGTCGGCGGTCCAGGCGGCGGTCCAGGTTAGGGGCAGAGATTGTTGTTGTGGTCGTTCAGTAAAAGATGAAGTTGTTGGGGAGGGCAGGGGCGCGCGAAGGGTGGTCGGTGGCCCCGCGTTACCGTCGGCGACTGAGACTTGGGCAATCTGTGCCGGTTGTGGCGGTATGCGAGGGCTTGATGGCGCACCGGGAGGCGTCGTGGTTCTGTTGGGTATCGGGGCCGCTCTGGCTAGGTGGGTATCGTTCCGGAGTCCGGCCCGGCCGAGCTCTTCAGTCGGCGCCTCCTGATTCTCTCCTGGGAGGACTCTGGTCCGTCCACGCTTAGCCCTGGCAGCTTCGGCCGTCTTCTTCGCGCGCTTCCTGTTCATAATCTCATTCCGATCCAGCTTCAGCATGACGGCCTGGCCAAGCTGCCCGTTGATGCGGGCGCTGCTCCATATGGCACCCAATTCCTGCACCACCGGAAGCACCTTCTTGAAGTCGGCGCCGCCTCTGGTCCGAAACATGGGTAGCCGACTGAAGCGCCACTTGCGGTAGGCCACGCTCAGAGACAGCGTTGACGCGTAAGGAATGAAGGGCATCGGGCTGAGCTTGTAGTCCTTAATAACGTCGAGGATGCGGTCGGCCGAGTGGGACCTCCGGGCATTCATGCTGCTGGGCGGGAGATGCTGTGTGGGCGGCCCGTGGGCAGTGTCGCACTCGGGGGCCGTTCGAAAACGGTGGCGAGGCATGCGGACAGAGAGGACGCCGATGGCGTGGTAGAAGACCTCGAGGGTGACTGGGATTGCCATCAGCTTACATGCTTGCCATGAGACCAGACGGGGTACGTACCAAGAAGACCTTCCGGTTCACACTGGGCTCCCGCTTCAATGGCCATACGTTCAAAGACAGGCAAGTCGATGCAGCTAATCTTGGGCCGCGGCCGGTACATGTCGACGACTTGGTCGAGAAGGAGGATCAGGGATAGGAAGAGCCTAAAGATGGGAGAATCATGGGCGTCCGGACGGGGAACCTGGATGAGATCAACGTTGTGGAACATGAATGGCCGTGCAGAGATAGTCCCGACTAGGCGGTCCAGGGCGTAGAGGCACTTGAAGAGCGTACTCCCGCGTCCGTCTGCGCTGCCCTCAACTGGTGCTCGCGCCGGGATGCCCAGGTGGAGGCCATACGTATGTACCAAGCTGACAAGTTTGGCGTACATGTGCAGGGGCTCAAACCGCTCGGTGGGGTTCGCCGGTTGCCAGTAGAAGCAGGTCAGAGCCATGACTTGTATTTGGCTGGTGAGAGGAATTTGGCGGCCCTCTTGCAGCTCGACAAGGCGTTTATTGATGAAGGTGGCCATCTCGCGTGAATAGTCGTCAAAGGGCACCACGTTTTTGGATCTGGATCCTTGGGTATACGACTTGAACGTCAGCAGGCTGCGAGTGTCTGGGTCAGTGGCTGCGGCCAGGCAGACAGTCGCTTGGATCAGTTCCCGCAGGCCGGTTTCTTCCGGGAGGACCATGAGAGTCGTTTTGTCGTAGATGGGAAAGATGGGGTGAATTTTGAGCAGATACAAGTCCCTCATGGCCCGCCATTCGGCGTCCGAGGGCATGACCTTGTCGGCGAGCCCGCGGTTGACGAGGGTTTGGGCGATGGCGGCGAACTTGGCCGTGTCTTGCACTTGTATCGTGAAGCGGGTGCCATCTGCCCGCGGAACTGAAAAGAACGGACCGGAGGTCTCCTCGACGAGTTTAGGGCTGCCGGTGCTTGCTATTCTGCGTTCCCGAGCGGGCGATCCTTTGGACTGCCGGGGAGAGGCTGGCGGCAAGAAGCCTATCTCCCGATGGTCGGGGTCCTCACTCGCCTGGGGAGTCTTGTGGGATGGGACCATGGTGGCTTCTATGAGGATGCCTTCGGGGTTGAGGTCTCCCAGGAATGGCGGCGCCGGAGACATTGGGTGGGGTTGCTGGCGCTGGTCGTCCTCGGGGCTGCTGCTGGAGGCCTTGTCTGAGGCGTGGTGAAAGAAGCTCAGCAGCTGGGCGGCGGCATCGGACGTGTCTCTGTCGGCGGCGGCGACCGGGCGCGGGGGGTTGCTCCGCACTCCGCCCTCGCCGGCACCCGCATGGGGTTGGTCGGGGTCTGGCTGCGGAGTGTCTGGGGTTGAATCTTCGACATGGCGACAGCGTTTCTGGCCAAGTCAGCTCATGCCAACTTCGCTTTTCCAGCATAGTAATTCAACAATCAACAACCAACACACCTTGCGCTTCCTGCAGGGCAGACAGGCCTGGTGGACCTGCTTGCGCTTGACGGGCAGTCCCGCCGCGTCGTGCCCCACAAACTTGACTGTGTGCCCGCCTGCCATTTGGGGCATGTGGCAGAGCTCAGACAGCGTCCAGAGATCTCTGGCTGCTGTGTAAGTGTGGAATCTGTTGTCCGGACAGGGCCCCTTCGCATGTTGCTCAAAAGAGTCAAAGCCGAAAATCGATGGATTCTTGTGGGCCGAGCACAGGAGAACCAGGTGGGGCAGATGCGGACTTTCTGTTTCCGGCTACTCCGCACCACCTGCAGCTTCAAGCTGACTCGCCCCAAATTCTTGAAACAGCGCCTTCCAGCAGTATCACCTCGGGAAGCGTAGAAATGGAGGCAAGTGGAGGGTAGAAAATAATAGGCCCGAGTCAAGTTGTGCATCTTTGACGTCTCCTGACTTCTTCCCCACACCAAACCCCGACTTCCAGAAACCTCGGGACACAAATGACGTCAATCTTGTTGCACACATTTCCCAATCGGGCACTTCCGCTGAAATCGACGGGCACGACGGGGACGACGGTGTCGAGGACGGTTGTTCGGCCTCGGGCGGCGGCTTCATCGAGCATCGCATAAATATACGAGGGCTTTCTCTTGAAGGATGGTTTGGCCATTCCATTTTCCACTTAATTCACAACAGGCAAACCTCACCACCAAACCTTGATCTTCAAATCGTCCTTTATCTCTCTTCATTTCTAGCCCCTAAAGTCCAGATCACATACAACATCCACGATGCTTTCCAGATCCCTTCGCAGCCCCAGGTGCGGCTCTCTCAGTCCTACCTGCCGCCAACTTTCACAACCTCACCCCCGCCATGCCACCTCCATGGCCGCCATGAACGCCGCAGGCAAGGCCGAGGGCGACATCTCCGACACATTCGCCTCGCTCTCCGGGAGGAAAGCCCAGCCGCTGCCAGACCGCTTCCGCGAGCTCAAACTGCGCCTCGTCGCCGGCCACGAAGACGCCGTCATCGCCAGCTGGAAGCGCCTGCTCGCCACCCTCAGAGAGGAGAACGACCTCATCGCCCGCACGGGGCACGCCATCGTCCCCGAAGTCCGCTTCAGCCACCTCCACGACGACCTCGAGGCCCTCAAACCCGAGATCAAAAAACGCGGCGTGGCCGTGATCAGGGGTGTCATCCCCGAGGACGAGGCGCGCGCCTACAAGTTTGAAATCGAAGAATACGCGCGCCAGAACCCGCAGACCCGCGGTAAGGTCGACCCCCTTTCTCCCCCTTGTCCTCCAGTCTCCCCACTCCCAAGTTCCCATCACTGGGCACTAACAGACAACCGCAAAGGCTTCCCCCCCACCTCCCCCCAAGTCCTCGAACTCTATTGGTCCCCGTCCCAACTCCGCGCCCGCTCCCACCGCAACCTCCTCACCACCCAACGCGCCCTGATGACCTCCCTCTGGCACACCACCACCACCCCCAACCCATCCAGCACCACCCCCATCTCCCTGCACACGCCCCTCACCTACGCCGACCGCCTGCGCATCCGCCAGCCAGGCGACGCACACTTTGCCCTCGGCCCGCACCAGGACGCGGGCAGCGTCGAGCGGTGGGAGGAGGGCGGGTACGGCGGAGCCCCCGGCAAAGGTAGGGGAGGAGGTGGCGGGGGCGGGGTGTACGGGTCCGTGTTCAGGGGCACGTGGGAGACGGAATATGACGCGTACGACGCGTCGTCGGGGAGGGTGGAGGCCGTGACGGATTTGTATAGCGGTCTCGGGGCGTGTAGTATGTTTAGGATGTTTCAGGGGTGGTTGGCTATTAGTCGGAGCGGGCCGCTGCAGGGGACGTTGTTGGTGAATCCGTTGGTGAGGGAGGCTGGGGTGTATTCGTTGTTGAGGCCCTTTTTTAGGGCGAGGAGGGAGTTGAACGAGGTTGGGGGGGATAAGGGGAGGTATTTGGACGAGGGGAATTGGGTGTTTACGACGGGGGAGGAGATGACGAGTGAGATTCAGGGGGCGATGCCGGGGTGTGCGCAGGAGTTTTCTGAGGGGGCGCATCCGCATTTGGAGCTGGAGAGGACGATGGTGCATGTGCCCGAGGTGAGGCCGGGGGATTATGTGGTGTGGCATTGCGATTGTGAGTATACCCTGACACAGAAAATGGGTGAGAGGGATGCTGACGTGACATAGCGATCCATGCCGTCGACAAAAAGCACAACGGCACGGCCGATTCCAGCGTTCTGTACATCCCGGTCTGCCCGACGACAAAGGCCAGCGCCGAGTACATGGTCCGGCAGCGGGCTGCGTTCCGGCAGGGCACGCCGGGCCCGGACTTCCCCGGCGGCGAGGGCGAATCGAGGCATATCGGGCGGGGGACTGAGGAGTATGTCAGGAAGTACTGCGACCCTGCGGGCATCCAGGCCATGGGCCTCGACAAACTCGCCACGGCAGAGGGTGATACCCCCGGCGGCAAGGCCGTCGTCGCGGAAGCGAACAGGATCCTGGGATTCTAGGATGTATTTCACAGGGTGTGTCATATGAGCAAGGAGGTGGTCTGATGCGGAATCACAACAGATGCTTTGCAAAGACAACTTTTATTGCACCGCATGTCCTATTTACCCCAGTCCATCCCCAGTTCCAGTCCATTTCAGTTTCGCCGCCTAGCTCGCCGGCGCGGGCGCCGGCATAAAGTCGGCCGCAAAGTGCTTGATCAGATCGGCCTTGCCCAGCTCGATGCCCTTCATGCGCAGGATGGCGTAGGCGATGCTCAGGTGGAACATGATGTTGGGCATGGCGTAGCCGAGCACGTACTGCTGCGTGGTGGCGTCGAAGGGCCCGTAGGGCCCGATCTTGAGGCTGACCTTGGTGACGGCGTCGCCCTCGATGTCCTCGCGCGAGACCGTCTTGAGCAGGTCGAGCGTCTTCTCGACGCGCGCCACGAGCTCGTCAAGCGTCTTCTCGTCGTCGGCCCACACGTCGAGCGCGCGGCCCGTCAGGCGCTCGACGTACTTCTTGGCAAAGTTGGACACGATGAGGACCTGGTAGCTGAAGGGCAGCATGTCCGGGTAGAGGCGGGTGGCTGCGAGGGACTCGGCCTCGGGGTGGGCCTGGGCCTTCTTGATGAGGTCGGCGAGCGTCTGGAGCGAGCGGGTGCTCACGCCGATGGTGGCGTCGTAGAGGGAGATGGTGGCCATGGCGGAGGATGTGAGTGAGTGTGAGCTGGAGAAATTGGTGTGTTGGTTGGTGTAGTGTGTTGGAGGAGCGGGGGACTGTTGATGATGCTGGATGTCTGATCTCAAGTGCGGGGGAGGTGGATACTTATATGCGACTGCTTGACGAGAGGAAGCGGAGCCACGCACACAAGATTGTAACTGTTCCTTCTTCCGTCGGATGTTTCCATTGGCACGATTGGAGCCGTATGCGACGAGGAGTGTTCGATGCCGATGCCGAGCGGAGCCAATCCTCACCGCGATCATACCTCCCTCCGTGTCATGGAATCTTCCCGAGTCACCACTCGCCCCCACCCTCAACAACTCGCACGCCCAACCATAACATGGACGGAGGGAATTAATAATCCGAGTTGACTCCGCGCCTCCGTCTCACCGCAACACAGCAGGCCCATATTGATGAGAGTGGGCTCTGCGCCCAACCCACGGGCTGCGTAGGGGCAGCTGACAAATTCTTGGTTTTCCCGGTCATACTGTGATCCTGGGATGCTGAGAAATCAGAGCGCGAGAGGGTTAAACCGACCGAGCCCATGTGGTGTTCTGGTTGGCTTCTGCCTCCCCACTTGGACGTGCGGAGAACGGCAAGCGGGCCAACCTGTGGGCCGCCCAAGTTACCTCGGAGAGGCCGCGGTGAGGGGTAAGACTCGACGGAATCAAACGTGAGTCGCCCCGAGTGAAGAACTCCAAAGGTTGAGTGAGGATGGATGGGACGGATGAGTGGGAGAGGATGGGATGAGGTTGAGATAGACTTTGTCCTAGTCTGCGGGTAGGGCCGTGGTGGAGAGATCCTGTTTCAGGGGCAACGCCTACGGATGCGGGGCCCCGGAGCCGCTGAAGCCAATTGTTTCCCCGGAGCTGGATGGCCATCATTAGGGTTGCAATGGCGCCATCATCCCGATGGCGTCAAGACCAAGCATTTCGCCACCTGGGGGTTCCGTGAGACTCGGACTGCATGCAGTCTGGGCCAAACCCGGAAACTAGGCCAAGACCGCCACCGGCAGAGAAGGCCAAGGACTGTTCAGCCGGTTGTTGGCAGCATGAACCGCTGAAGAGATAAACATCAACTTCGGGATAGGTAGGCATCTCACCATGGTCCGTTCACGGGTGACTGACTATTCGAGCCAGTTCTGGTCTGAACCATGAGAGGGGCGGTTGGACTTTGTGAAGCTTGTTTGCGCTCGAATCGAACCCGAGACTCCCTTACCGGACAGAACTTGGGGACCGTATAGCGGACGGGCTTCGAGTTGGGGCTACGTATCTGAAGGCTAAGCTTAAGAGGCTTACCGCAAGAACATCAGGAGGAGGGCAGCGAAGGAGCGGAGGCTATTGATAGCGTTGGCTGAACTCGGGGCGCGGGGACTGTCATGGCGGGGCCATAGGGCTTGATTGTCATGTACCAGTCCTTTGCTGAGTAGTGACTGGTACCCGCGTGCCGTGTTTGGGCGGTTACTCCTAATACCTAGGTACATGTAGTTGCCGGAGGTATGAGTGTACAATCACCAGCCCATATGGTTTTGGATAGTTTGCGTCTAGGCCGAAGCCCAAAAGCCTATATCCACAAGTAGTCCGCAGTGTAGCGGAGTTCAAGATGCGAGCCGGAGTAATTACAATGGTTGACGAGACGGAGCAGGATGAACGGACTCAGCGAGTCGAACTTGTTTGTTGCAGGTGATTGAGGAATAACGTTGTTGGCATTGGCAGAGAAGATTGAGACCACACGCAGTGTCAGCTGCATGGAGAGGAAGGAAGGGATAGAAAGTCACGCCTCCAAGCGAGTATCTACGGAGGAGTGTTCAGCCATTAAGCCGAATGAGATTTGAAAGATTTTGCAAGGGCATGGCGTCCTCCTTCGTCCAATCCCCCGGGTCCATGGAGCGAGATTTGCCGACAAGGACGGGCTTGAACCAGCTACTCTCGAAGTTCCGGCCTCCTTTGCTTCGGAAATTGGACTTTCTCGATTCCATACGAGGGGCGCAGCATTGCAACTACCTACCAGGTATGTTTGCATGCGATCATCTGTTGAGGAGGACATTTGATATGTCTGTTGTCCAGCTTGACAACTGAATGTGGCTTCTGCTGTTGATTTCTGCTGGCTGAAGTCGCATATCATGACTGAGAAAATCTCTCGGGCTTAGACTAGTTATTATCCTCGAGACAGTTGCTGTCTTCAGTTGCAGTCCGGCCATTCTCTCAACCAGGAGTCCGGACGGTGATTGATGGTGGGGAGCTCTCGTCGTTTCGAACACAACGCCAAGAGGTATGCCTCGAGTTCGAGGCCCACGCTTGCCCTGGCATCCCGCGGTAAAACCCCGAGAAGATGCATCATTAGTCTCGGGCCTAGTCGAGCTAGAACAGCGCGGAATCAACGGCCGGGAACCGTGGTGCCCGAGAACGTCACAGCGCTAGACGCTAGTGTGGTGTAGACGAGGTTGGAGGAGCACGGGCTCCCGCGGTGTACCGGAAATTTTCCCCAAGAGGGAGAAGGTGAGGGGGCGTTGGGCGGGGTGGCAGGACCGGGGCGCAGAGGAGCCGAGCTGATGGGGGCAGCCTGCTTCGGTTTCGAATTGATCTTGGCCGCATCGCTCAATGCTGGCGAGGGCTTTCTTTACTGTTTTCTAGTTGGTCAATGCCCTCCCGTCTCTCTCTGAGCTTCTTCTGGTTGACGGAGGCCGGTGAGAACGAGATTTAAACGCCACGGTCAAAGCGTACATGAATTTGGCGTCTGTGTCCTGTTGTTGTCTTGCGAGACCAAAGGAAGGGTGACGAGGGCTGCCTCGGGCTGCCAGTGCCCTAGCAGGGGTGCCAACATGGGTCTGGGACGTCATGACAAGGGGCTGCCAACCTGTGGCGCGTTCTGGAAGCAGCGTAGCAGGCGTGGTTCATCCGATCTGATCGCGACCAACGGATCTTCAGCAAGGAGGCCCCTGATAGGATAGGCAAAAAGTCAGCATTTAAACGGAATTTCCAAAGCCAGATCTGCGGTTTCCATACTGCACTGGGCTGGCCCCAGATCGATCTGCGTATCAACTGGGATCAGGGATAAGTCAGATGAGATGAACGAGCAACGGGGCTCATCGTGTCAAGCAAGGAGCCAGGGGAGATGGCGGCGGGGCCTCGCGCCTTGCCTGGTTGGGACTTGATGCCGCAACTTTATCTGCAACGGCACCCGCCGGGCCTTTTGGCGTTTGACCGAGTCAAAGCTCCTCCTTTCCGTCCCGTTCCCCAGGAATGTAAACTGGGCGGGCTCAGTTGCGCCGGTTCACGGCGAGAGACTGCCGTCTCGGATCTGCAGGCGCACATTGGCCTGCGCTCTTCGGCAATATAAGTGTGTATTGAACCGCCATCTGCCGGCAGCCTGGGGTCAAAGCTCGTGGTTGTCCCGAGGCTTGCGTGCCGGCCTCATCAAAGTTCCCTCTCGCCTCTTGCAGGAAACACCATCGCGACGCCCCCTGCAGATTCGGTAACGATAAGCACTAGCATCACGCTCCGTCCAAGCGAGTGAAGCGAGTGAAGCGACTGCTGTGAGCTCGGCCGGCCGCCAACAGCCAAGCGAACCCCTGGCAGCCGAGCCGGGATCCTCGCGTCTGGTTCCGGCCTGCAGGAGGCTCGACGGCTTCCACTCACGGTCAAGCTGCCAAGCCGAGCGTGCTGCTGAGGAGCGGGCACTTGGACAGAGCTTGACAGGCCGCGCCCGTGCGCTGCTGCACCCGAGCCAGAGATGCCGCTCGCATGGTCGAATGGGGAACTGTGCAGCGGCCGACAACCTGGATACGGGAGCGGGCTTTGAATCCGGGGGATCAGACCGCCCACGAAACTTGGGAAATCTCGCTTTCGTTTGGCGAAACACATGCAGAACAGAAGCGACTTTCCCTCTTCCTCAAGCTGAGGCCGGGGGAGACCCCTGAGGTTTCGTGGTGAGAAGGTTGCAGTGGGCCACAACATGCCAAATCCAGACCGTCGCCTCGGAACGAGTGCCTCCAGCTCATAAGGAGCGGTCAACCCCAGATCCCAGATCTGCGTTGACAACCCTGCGTGCCTTGCTTTTGACATCCAGACATTGTTCCACAACCTTAGCCATGTCAAGCGCCACGACGGCGCCGGAGCCGGCCGCCACCGGAGCGGCGGGAGCGCCGATGGGCGGAGCCACCAACGGCACGGTCGAGTTCCCGGGCATCCCCATCTCCGAACGGGCCGCCTACCTCGCCCAGGTCTACATCGGCGTCAGTTCGGTGCTGCTATTTCTCTGCGTCGTCACCTTCGGAACCCGCATCTACCAGAGGATACGGCCGGTATGGAAGGTCGGACTGGACGACTACTTTATTGTCGCCGGCTTCGTATGTTTCCCCAGTACCCCCTGATATCCAACATAACACGACTAACCATCCACTCTCCCTCCAGATCCTCACCATCGCCGACTACGCAATGCTCATGCCGATGATGGTCCCCAAAGCGGGTCTCATCTCGCCCGAACACTCGACCGAAGCGGGCAAGAACTCGTGGCTGGCAATCTCAGTCTGGGGCCTGTCCATGACGTGCATCAAGGTGTCCATCGCGCTCACCCTGCTGCGCATCCAGGGCAAGGAGCGCGGCTGGCGCATCTTCCTGTACACCATCATGGCCGTGCAGGCCGTCTACGGCATCGGCAACACGCTCTTCAACCTGGCCATCGCGTGCCAGCCGCTCGAAGCCGCCTGGAACCCCTACCTTCCGGGCGGGCACTGCGTCTCGTTTGAGGCCATGCGCGCCGTGTCCAACCTCGGCAGCTCCATCAACATCACCACCGACGTGCTGCTGTCGCTGGCGCCGGCCACGTTCCTGCGCAAGCTGAACCGCCCGCTGCGCGAGCGCGTGTTTGTGTGCGTCCTGATGGGCATGGGCCTGTTTGCCAGCGTGTTCAGCATCATCAAGACGGTCATCGTCAAGGATTGGGGCGACCCGGCCGCGGCCGTCGACTTCTGGGCCATGGGCGTGTCCATCAGCACCTTCACCGTGCTGGAGCAGCTGCTGGGCGTGCTGGCCGCGTGCGTGCCGGCCATGAAGGGCATCTTCCAGAAGTGCCTGGGCGCCATGGGGGTGTCTCTGACGGAGAATAAGTCGCAGCAGCGGTCCGGGTATTATATCAGGCAGGGGGGCACGGGGGCCGGGGTGGGGAGCCGCACGGGGGGTGGTCCCACTGAGACGTATCGGAGTCAAAAGGGGGACGGCTTCCGCGCTGAGCGGCGCTTTTCGCGACGGGGGCAAAAGGAGATGTATGATGACGAGACATGTATTGACTTGCCGGATCTGAGCAGGCCTGGCTCGACCAAGTCGTCTGGGGATCGGTCGTCGGACCACGGGCAGGGCGACTCGAGGGGACACTCGGTCGAGCAGTTACCTGCGCATGCTGTATAGTAGTGGAAATGTCTTTC
The DNA here is from genome assembly GCA_033296685.1 of Parachaetomium inaequale. Lineage (NCBI taxonomy): Eukaryota > Fungi > Ascomycota > Sordariomycetes > Sordariales > Chaetomiaceae > Parachaetomium > Parachaetomium inaequale. Next base: position 89,337 of record MU854384.1, on the reverse strand, counting down.
TTTAACGCTTCGTTAATGCTCCCACTCCGGATGTTGTGGCTCTTGAATGTAAAATGTCAGATTGCCATGCCGTGCCGTGCCGTGCCGGGGTCAACTTGAGGAAACATATCGTGCCGCAGAGAGAACTGGCCGGTGTTCCAGGAATCGGGCCTCTTGGCATTTGACCCAAGCCCTGTCGTTTCCGAAGCTGCCGCTTTCTGTGCATGTGCCGAAATAATTATGAAGTACAGCCGTCAGGGCGGCTCTGCTCTCACTTACGCGTTTGTTGTTTGCTGGTCTCGAGATACTGCGCCTCGAGATTTGATGCACAGCATGGTTGCACAGGACGAATCGGAGGCGGGCAGGTTCAACGGAAGCAAATTCAGCCCATTGAGCTGCAGAACCGGCTCCGGTCCTACAAGGCCAAGTCAGCTTCGATTCATCGCGCCCCTCATGCAAGGCTCTCCCCCTTTTTGGTCAATTCCCCATCGCACCGAACTATCTACATCAGGAAGAGGACACCATGGATCCGATCACCGGGGTTGGAGCTGCTGCGTCCATTACCCAACTCCTTGCCCTATGCGTCAAGTCGGCGAAAGCGGCAAAGGAGCTCTGGGAATCTTACACCGATGCCCCAGACGAGCTCCGCCAGCTTACCGGGAAGATGGACTTTTTGAACTTTCTGCTCGAGCAGATCGAGACATTCGGTATCCATCTAGCTACCGAGAATCTGGACCACCTGTTGCCCTCCGCGCACCGCGCCATCATCGTGGCGGCGCTAGAGGGCCGAGCTGCGCAGCTGGCGCGACTCAAGAGTCTGCAGCAAGACCACCGCGCGTTCAGATCCAGAATGCGATGGGCCTTGCTCGACAAGGCCAGGGCCAGTCAAATTCTCAGGGCCGTCACCGACACAGAACACGGCCTAAATACCTGCCTCGCCATTGCACAGACGTCAGTCCGCGTAGCTCCCCTGAATCCGTGAACAGTAGCTTACCTTTAGTTTGCAGCCGGCTCCAGACACTCAACCAGATTTCCATGAACCAAGTCATGGCCACACAAGCTGCCATGTTGCCGGCGCTGGAAGCTGCGTCGTTCCAGATCCAATCTTGCATACAAACCTCCTCCGATGCGCACACCACCACGCGTGAGAGAATTGAAGAAGTAAGAACCATCCTCGTTGGCAATAGAAGTACAGCAAACTGACGATTTGTCAAGAGTTCGGCCCTCGTGCGGAGGGATATCCAAGTCCTCCAAGTTGCACAACAGACGCAGCTTCACAATTCCAGCGAAAACACTGCAACACTCAATGCCATTCTCCAAACCGTGGCTGAGCTGAAGGTGATCTCTTGCCGGCCGGGGTGTTCGCGGTTCGCATGACAAGTTATTTTCTTGACTAACCAAGCCGCAGTCGACGAGCATGACCAAGGCCACACGGCATAGCAGCAACCGCGTATCGGACAAGGCCATGTCATCCAAGCTCTCACCGACACAGCAGTACCCGGAAGGGGACTTTTTTGACTTGGAAAGGATAGCACAAAATAGGAGCACAAACCAGATCATGGCGCAACACTCCTGGACCTATGGCCGGGTCGACTACGGTTTCCATCCCTCAAGGCTAGGCAATGGACCATCACCCTTGATCGGTGTCGGCGCAGTCGCTGAGTTCCAGTCGAAAGCCTTCCGGAAGAAATTCCGCGCCAAGATTCGTGTTTGGTTGGATCTTTTCGGCCCAAGAGTTGCCGAGTTTGAATTTGCAATCCACCTCCGATCCAAGGCCTGGTTATCACCAACACTGAAGACAGCACTGAGACTCATCAATATAAGGCCCCTGGGTTCAAGCATCTTTAATGCATGCAGGACATCGGATCTGGGCCATGTCAAGCGTTTGATCGAGAGCGGAGCAGCAAGCATTAACGACGTGTCCGAGACGGAATGCAGCCTGCTTACGGTCAGTCTTCACCCCCTAGCATTGTGCCTTAGTGCTACCAAGCGACACACAAATGAAAATTAATATGGATAAACGTACTAGTATGCCATATCATCGATGGTTCCAGTTGCCATTGACTCTTCATGTCTCAACAACAACAACCCTTTCTTACCGCCTCGCCTAGCCACACCGCACCGCAATTGTTCGATACCTTTTGGATGTTGGTTGTGATCCGAATGGATGTCTTGGCGAAAAGTGAGTTTTGAGACACATCTGGCATTTGACTGAGTAAAGCATGGGCTTACTGACGCTCACCCAACTCCACACCTAGCCCCCCCTTAGCTCGTGCCATCTACGAGGGCGAGTTTGACTGTGCTCGGCTGCTACTCAGAGCCGGCGCGGATTTGTACTCCAACTTCAAGGAGCCCGCCGATTCCCATCTGCATCGATACGATATAGCACGGCTGAAAGCTGGAGTTGAGCTTCTCAGGGGCGAAGACTATTGGGCGTGGACTGCTGGAGAAGCAGCTGACGCCGATGACGCGACAGCGGCAACTCCCCCATCAACCCGGCGAAATTTGCTGACGGCAGCGAGTGGCGCGGGGAGCTTGGAATACGTTATGACGGCTCTCGACGTGCTCCAATTCCCACCATCGGGGCTCCTTCACGCTCTACCTGCCGCCGTCGGAAACAGTAGGCTTGAGGTTGTGTCGTTGCTCCGCAAACTTGGAGCCGACATACACACAGACGTCCTGGCGGAGGAGGGGGTGGATTTCGGCCCTGCTATTATTGTCGCCGCACGAGAAGTGAACAGGGTCATGGTGCACTACCTATTATTCCAAGGAGCAGGTGAAACCTGCCACAGACAAACCGCGGGGCTCGACGACCTGTGGCGCTCATTTTGGTACGGGCTGGACATACACGGGCTGGGGCTTGAATGGGTGTTCCAGGAACTAGAAGGTATCCTTTGGCACATCCTTCTACACAGTGCCGAACTTCCAACGACCAGGTATACCAGCTGCAACCGGCGTACACCTCTGAGCACACATGCCAGCGCCATCAACGCTATTGCTCGGCTTTGGAGTTTTGACCTCAAGCACCGTCTTCCTTCTACGACGGCGGCCAAGGACTATCGGATGGATACGTGGTTGGACAGTTGCCAGAAAGAACTGGCGCCGATTCTGTGGTCCGCGGAAAGAGGAGTGATCAGCAAATACGTGAAACAAATAGAGTGGGACGAAGACAGTACGGACTGCCGTGCAGAGGCCACTGGGCCGGCCGATTCGACTGATCAAGAGCGAGGTATGGAGGAGTCTGAGCCTGGCCCAGCGAAGAAGCGCACAGGCACACAGGCCAAGTCACAACGGGAGACGACCAGTAGGCATCTCTTAACTCTCTTTTGGATTTGATGTTGCGGTCCCCCATTCAGCGTAGACACTGACCCATGCGCCGGACAGACACTCAGAATCGCCCAGGAGCTGTCGTTGTGCGCAGTGATGGCACCAAAGCGTTCAAACCATTCGCGGGCGCCTTGTTAACGGAACGGAAGTTTTCTCAAGAAGAAAGAAACGCTTGGTATTTTCCAGACTATCTACGCCGCATAGACGACGGCCGCGACGGGATCCCCTTCGACAGCACAACGATGTTCTACGAGACCATCGCGACTGAGCGCGGGAGGCGCCACATGTCCACCTTTCCCTTGCTCCAAGCTCTCTGCAACGCCTTCCAGCTCGCCGGCTACCGCACCGAGATGGACGGCGGCGGGGATATCTGGTTCGAGGATGACGACGGGGACCCGTACTACGATGCCAGGGAGTCTCAGCCGGGGCCGGGGGAGGATGATGGGGTACAGGCGAACTGTCCGATCTGCCAAGACCCAGACAAACATGGGCTGGGGTACATCCTTCGCCGGGCCGAGGCGGGAGAGAGGTACATCGATGAGTTTAGGGCAAAGAAGGAGGCGAAGGAACAGGCTCGCCGATTTTAGGTATCAGTGTATTTTTGTTGCTTGCTTCTGTGCTATTGACCTGTACATCACGTAATCGGGGAGTAACAAGTCCCTGGCACTAATCTTGTCGGTGTGGAGCGAAGACTGAGAGTCGTAGACTTCGTGTCTGTCTGAGAAGTGAGGATCCATCTCACGTCAGCGCTGTCACTCGTACTCATACCATTGTATTCTGCAAGGGCAGCGTTGTTGACATAGCGTTAACAGATTACATCGTCCCCGATTTGAATAGCATAGCGTCTAATGCACAATACTATAGAGAGTTCAACATTGACGGCGAAGGTAGGTACACTTGGTCTAGCATTAAGATATAACTTGCGTATACAGGCATCTCTCCCACTCCTAGCAGGGTGCCAGACTCGCCCCGTAACAACTTTCCAGCGCAGTCCAAACTTCGGTTCTCAAGGTCAAGGCTGGTGGTGCTGGGAGGCATACTTCACTATCCAGGAGGATTATTCGAGGTTCTGTCTCGGTAAGTTTAGTAGAGGACTTCCGAGGATTTGTTCATTGGCTGTATGTAAGAGACATTCCCGAGATTAAGGGGAGTCATCATGTATCACGGCCTATTAGACTGAACACTCGGATAATGTGGTGACGATGGCTGAAGGGACCGCCCTCTTTGAACCGGGTTCTTGTGTTTGACGGCGTCACACGTCGAGTTGGTCTCTCCGGCTCTTCCATTTTGATCCCAAGGCTCAAATTAGAGTGAACTGTTCCGGTTGAGAGGAAGTCTCCACGGCTCAAAGGGGAGACATGGATGATGGAGAAAGAATTTCGAGTCTCTAAGCCGTATTCCGACTATTCCGGGAATCAGAATCATGCAGGATGTCATGCTGAAGGCTAAGGCCAGTGATCTGTTATTCTAGAGTGGCTATTGTGAGCTCCTTTGAACTCCGTCAGCATCGGTCCCCCATCTTAGCCTTATTGTCTTGAGATCTGGACTCGTCGTCTCCGCCCAACAAGACAGGGTGATGCCAGCACAGGGAGGCCAGGCTGTTCTGCGTTGTCCGCGATGGCGATGGGCGTCGAGTCAATGTTGGCGAACAAAGCGCGTCTTCACCGCTGTCATTGGTCACGGCTTCGGTCAGCACAAGACTCCGCCCCCGCCATGTCAGCCCACCGGCAGGGAGTGTGGAGCGGGCCAGGCGATTCCCGCTTCCCAAAGGCTCGGGCTGGGAGCCAAGAAGCGGGAGCCTAAAAATAACCCTTGCTCGTATTCGACAGCGTCCGTGGGCTGACGGCAGCATGTTGCCCCGGGGATGATGCGGTCAGTGTGGTGGTGAACTTCGTGTCCAGAACGCCATCGCAGAGCAAGAATCTGGTCTCTCTCATGATAGGATCCGTCCGTCTTGTCATTACGTAGAGGGCTGGACCTGGACCAATGATGCCGGAGCGGAACAACGTGCTCGCAGCAGCATCGACGCCTCTTCCTCCGTCGGCACTGCCATGTTGATCTGAACCTTTGGTGGCTTCGTCCCTCGTGTTACCCTAGACAGTCTCGTGTTTTGTCCCCATTTGGGACTCACACAGCGCTGAGACTCTCGTATCATCCCGGTCATCACGGGATTCGTGGAGAGCCGAGAAGCATCATGGCGATGCTGGTCAGGCTCTGCCATGTGGACTCTGCCCAAAGGGGCTCTGAGTGAGGTCTCGTGGTGCAAGGGGGGCATGGAGCCCGAGGTGTGAAGCCTGTTGAGGCCCGAGTATAAGATGACTGGAAGTTCACCCCATCCTGCCTCTCTTTTGAATCATCATCACAACATCCAACACTCCCATCACAACATCTCGCACACAACACAACCACATCAACACATCTACGACACTTCCAGAGCCATCATCATTCTACTACAACCACATTCAAAATGAAGTACATCGCTGCCGCCCTTGTCCTCGCCGTCTCGGCCATCGCTGCCCCCTCCGAGAAGCGCGAGGCCTGCACCTTTGGCAAGTACCGGTGCACCAACCCCAACACCGGCATCGAGATCTGCAACGTCTCGAACCAGTGGGAGCTGGTCGGCCCCTGCCCCGACGGCACCGCCTGCGAGAATCTCCCCCAGAACGGCTTCGAACTGCCCTTCTGCACCAACACCGCCAAGGTCCAGGCCCGCAACGGCCGCCCCGGCCAGAGCCCCGGCGAGAAGTGCCAGACCCCGGGCAAGTACGACTGCTTCGGCCCGTACGCCATCCAGGTCTGCGACACCCAGAACACGCTGCAGTTCGTCGGCAACTGCCCCGAGCGCTCCCACTGCGAGTACCTCAACGGCATCCCCTACTGCGTCGCCAGCGTCTAAGCTGAGTACTTGGGTTGGACTCGGACGAGATTGACGACATGATGCGGACTGCTTTCGATATGGTGCATGGGGCATGGCTGGGTTTCTCTTCGGATCACTCCTTTCTGGCATAGCTTTTTATTGGGTTGGATTCATGATGATGACTGATAGAGATGGATTGACAGCATAATAACACATTAGACCTTGTGCTCGCACAAGCACTGAATTTCCATTCCTCACCATTCGTGCTGCATTTAGTAGGTATGCCTGCGTGTCTCAGCCCTACCGGGTGTCCACCGCCACAGTCACACCACCAACACTCTCATGACATGGAGTCACGGTATTTCTCTTTATTCACCAAAGACCAACCCATGAACAGCCAGGGCTTGAGAGGCTCCAATTCCAATTCCAAACACCGGCAAGATATACATCCCCGCGCCGTCATGTCCACCGGCTTACATCAGAGTCAGCCACCCGAACCCCTCCCCGGCCTCTCCATATACCTACCCCCTCCGATACCCGGCCGTCCCCTCAAACTTGACCTCCACCCCGTCCCGTCCCCACCACCCCATTTAACCTTCCCTCTAACCTCATCGCTGCCCCCTCTGTCACCTCCATCCCCATCACCTCACCTCCATCAACGCTACAGTCCCAAGATCAGGCTGCACAACCAACCCACTCACCTCTAACCCCTACATATCGACCCCAGGCCACGACCACGTCGGCGCCCTACTCCCGTACTACTCTTCTTTCGAACGGACGGCCGCGTGCGCATGCGGCTTCTCCTGCCACGGTAGATCTAGCAGCAGCCTCTCCCGCCACAGGCGGGCTAGGTACGTGAATTCTGTGGCGCATCTCTTCTTTTAAAGTCTCGCTCGCAGACTGCAGCTTTAAGGGAGACTAGTTGCGTGAGGGTTAGCAACCTTGCCACACTCTAGCGCTTATTTGGCAGTGCTGAACGAGACACATCCAGCTCGGTGCCCTAAGTTCGGGCTCTTTACTCCCAATATGCCGAGAATGGTGAGGGCAATGCATTGGAAACAGCCTGGGTTGCCCAGGAAGACGGAAAGGATCATCATTTGTTTCTATATACTAGCGCAGGCTTTGTAACCAGGCGTGGTATCATCCCTATCAGCTTTGTGTCCCTATCAGGCGACGACCAAGACCTGCCTCCAACCCAAAACGCCGAAAGTAATGACCTTAGTAACCCATATGTTCGAAGAATGACCTTTTGCCACACTGCTTTCAGATCGGGGTGCACTGCACCCTCGCCGTCTTCTCCCTCTGGGGGACATCCCCCGGCCCATCCGCCCACTCCTGCACCAAAAACTCGAGGAACCGCACCATCTTGATCGTCGTCTCCTTCGCCGTCCACTCGCGCTTGCAGATACACGCCCCATCAACCCCATATCTCCCCAGCCAGATATCATCGGCCACGACGCCAATAACAAACTGCTTGTAGTGATCCTTTGCGGTCCCTACGCCACCTCGGTTAGCCTCCTCGCCTCCTTATCCAGACATCAAGGGAACTTACACTCGCTCTTATCCGGATCCAGCACCATCTCGAACCGCTTCTCCTCCAGCATCTCTATCCTCTTCTCGACGGCATTGTCCAGGTCGATGTACCCAACCAGCTCCCGCTTGTCGGGCTGGACCGTGTACCCCATGGCGAGGTAGTCGCAGATGAAGTTGGCGAAGTGGTCGAGCACGATCTCCTCCTCCCAGCTCTCGAGGTCGCGCACCGACTCGAAGCCGAGGCGGGCCGCCATGCGCCGGCGTGAGCGCGCCGTGGCGGAGAGGTTGATTACTTGCGTCATGGTTATTAGAGTGTATTGATTACCATTAAAAGGTGGTATTGTGGTGTTGAGTGTAACTTGGGGGCGGGACCAGCCCGTTGAGGTCAGGGGTAATCGGAGGTGGGTGCGGGTTGGTGAAGCGTTGCTGGAATGGAAGCAGTGGTGATGTCCTGTGCCAGGAATAAATACAAAGGAGAGAGATGATTAGGTTGCCCTTTGCAGGGCTAAAACTAAGTACGCTCGTGATGTTCGTTGTGGAGTGGCAGACCGTGATGCGCGATCACCAAACGGAGTCCCAGACGGAGACCAATGATTCCCAGCATCACGGGCAGACCCGAAAGGGAAATATTTGGCTTTGCGAAGTCGATCAGACGGCCATGGCCCCAGGTGAGATAGCCCGGAGCATCGAGGCCGGAAAAGGCGACCTGGTCTGCGGCACCACGGGTTGCATGGCTGGGCCGCTTGCATGTGCAACCTGCTTGGCTAATGCAGGCCGCACCGAGCGGCCGGCTCCCCCAGATTTGCGTCCTTGATCCGCATATCCCGAAACAGAGTGCCGGCAGCGCGGAGGAACGCGCGGTCTAGAACGGAACTGTCGAGCTCGGGTGGATCGGACCAACTCAACGCTTGCACCCGATGGCCCACGGAGTAATACTTTTACTGTATAAGTGCTGCGCCGCCCAGTTCTCGCGGAGTCTAAACTGATTTTGTCTTAACCGCCGTTGTACGAGCATAACAGTTTGTGCTATAAAAACCGTGGCCTGACCCTTGGTTTGAAGCATCTCCGGCGCGGTATCATCACGAGGTAACAGAATGTAATTTTATGAAGCTGACAAGGTTAACAATACAGGTTAATAGTAAGGTTCACAAACCGTTGCGGCATGGAAACCGTAAGAAAGCTGTTCCTCAGGTTTTCCATCACATGCCTCTTCATCTGCAATGCAACCGCCTACATCATCGTCCTGCCCAATGCTGAGTGATCATAGCCAACTTCGTCTTCTCTCCGAACCTCCGGCGCCCCGGGAGATATGTCGGCGATCGATGTCTGTGCTCCGAGTGCGCCCTGGCGAAGCTTGTGCAACAACTTCCCAGGAGGTCCTTGGAAACGGGGATTCGGGAAGTCCTGGTTGCACGGTTGTACCCCTGAACCCGAGCATCGATGCATCAGACCACCTCTGCAGCTACCCCACAAACCAAACTTCGTCATGAGTAACAGCCCTCTCCCAACGAATGGAAGGGCTGGTAATATTTGTCAATAGCTTGATTGGAAAACGCCGTTCTTCCCCAAGTTCCACAAATGCACCCTCCTTGAAGACAACCGATGCGAAACTCAACATCTCCAGACCTCCGCGGAAGAAACGGCTAGGTCGGGTACGAGACAGTTTGACGCTGTCATGGATATGCACCCGTGACGTGACCCAGTTCGGGCAACATGAGAAAAGGCCCGGGACGGTGCATCGCATGCCCGATCCGCCAGTCCGACATCGTTGACGATGCACTGACGTGCCTAGACCGGTCCATACGGGCATGGCATGATCCAAATCCTATATCAAGTATACGACCTCCGACGCTTGCTAAGCACACTGTCCAGTAACACAACTTAGACTCCCACGCACCACGGCCGCTGTATATAAACCCACCACCAAGACCATCAGCAAAGCCCAACATGATGTTCCCAGCCCGCTTAACACGCACCACCCTCTCCACCCCCCATCATCCATCCCGCGTCCTCCGCTCCGCCGCCCGAATCACGCTCAATACCAGACGCGTTGCCTCGATTAGCACAACCTCTCCAACCATGAGCTCGACTTCCTCCCTCCCCAGCTTCCCCTTCGACCGCGCCTCCGGGATCGAACCCCCCGCCGAGTTCGCCCGCCTGCGCACGGCCGACCCGGTCTCGCAGGTCCAGCTGTACGACGGCACCGCGGCGTGGCTGGTGACCAAGTACAAGGACGTTTGCCAGGTCGCGACGGATCAGCGGTTGTCCAAGGTGCGTGCCCCCTACTAGGTCAAATATACCTGCGGGTGCTCTCTACAGGGTTGGGGATGGGATCGGGTTAGTTGCTGGGGCTGACTGTTTGTGGTTCGGGGATGGAATAGGAACGACGACGTCCCGGGTTCCCCGAGCTCAGTGATGGGGGGAAGCAGGCGGCCAAGCAGAGGCCGACGTTTGTGGATATGGATCCGCCGGAGCATATGAGGCATAGGTGGGTAGGGTTGATGGGGGAATTTTGCTTGTTTCGGGGGAAAGGCTGACAGGAGACAGGGGCATGGTGCAGTCGTGGTTTACCCCTGAGAAGGTCAAGTCGATGCAGTCGTACATTGACAAGACCGTGAACGACTTGCTGGATCGGATGATCGCGAAGGGATGTGCGAACGGGCCGGTGAATTTGGTGGAGGAATTTGCGCTGCCTGTTCCGTCATACGTACGGTCGCGGGTCTGAAGTTCATGGGGACATTGGCACTGACTCGGGCAGATCATCTACACCCTCCTTGGTGTGCCGTTCGAAGACCTCGAGTTTCTGACGCAGCAGAACTCGGTTCGGACAAACGGAAGCGCAACTGCTCGAGAAGCATCTGCCGCGGCCGAGTAAGAATGCTGAGCAGAGTTGTTGAAGGGATAGGCTGACCGCCGTTAGTGAACTGATCCGTTACCTCACCACTCTCACCGAGAAGCGCATGGAAGAGCCCAAGGACGACATTGTGAGCCAGTTGGTGACGGAGCACGTGAAGAAGGGGAACCTCGACAAGGCCGACGCGGTGCAGATGGCGTTTCTGCTACTCGTGGCTGGCAATGCGACCATGGTGAACATGATTGCTCTCGTGAGTGCCTTGTATCTTCAAGGATGTTGTGGAGGCTTTGGAGCCATGAATATGGCCCACTAACCGGCCTAGGGCGTGGTGACCCTGTTTCAGCATCCTGATCAGCTGGCCGAGTTGAAGGCCGACCCGACGAAGTGGGCCGGGCCGTTCGTGGAGGAGCTGTGCCGCTACCACACAGCCTCGGCGATGGCCATGAAGCGCACGGCCAAGGAAGATGTCGAGATTGGCGGGAAGGTAATAGACCTGGGAAGGTGGACTGTTGTGTCTTAGCTGACTTGTAACCCCCACAGCTCATCAAGGCGGGCCAGGGCATCATCGCATCGAACCAGTCGGCCAACCGCGACGAGGACATCTTTGAGAACGCCGACAAGTTCAACATGCGCCGCAAGTGGCCCAACGAGGACCCGCTCGGCTTCGGATTCGGCGACCACCGTTGCATCGCTGAGCATTTGGCCAAGGCAGAACTGTCAAGCGTGTTCAGTGAGCTGTGCTCTTGAAGATACACCCGTGAAGAAAGGTGGCTGACAATTTGCCCCCTCAGCATCACTGTTCGAGAAGGTCCCCGACCTAAAGCTCGCCACTTCGATCGAGGAGGTCGAGTACACGCCTCTGAAGCGCGATGTCGGCATCGTTAAACTTCCCGTCACATGGTAAAGTGTGGCTGGCCTGGCTTTAATTCTTCGGTTTTAGGGGAAGCGCTGGAGAGGGGATTTCCATCATGTAAAACTTAACCAGTCCAGACAATACTCAACTCCAAGAGGGAAGTTCGCCGTGCGGACTCCCAAAGCACTGCAGCATCGTGAGCTTCAGATGCGGCCCGAGTCCGGGTGTATTTCTACAGCCCGTGTTAAAACGATCGATGACCGAAACCTCCGTGAACTAACGCCCCGGTGATGTCGAACATGTGCTATCAATCCTGGCATCCTGACCGCCCCCAAGGTGATTAGAGACTTGCTGCTGAAGTGTGCTCCCAGATCAAGCAGAAGAGACTACGTGATCTCCCCCAAATCGCGACATCATACGGCAGCTAGTCAGATGCCTCGGATGGGCAAGGATGTTCATTTAACATAGGAACGCTAATATGTCCATAGATCCTTTCACCCGTTTCTCTCAGGCCCGCCTCACAGAAAAACGGCCATCAACGGCAGCCCGCACACCTCATATTCGGCAGTGCCCATCCCGACCTTCTAGACGTTTCCATACATCCATCCCGCGCTGTTGCCACTCTGCTGTGGCACATAATTTCGTCGGGCCAACTCAGCCTGAGAGATGACACCGTTCCACTGCGCAGGTCCAACCGCGAGGCCGTAGGGATTGTGGAAGGTTATGAGACTTCGAGAACCCGGTTCAGTCCACCTCACCCAACCAACACATCTTGCCACCTCCAAGACAACATGGGTCGCCCGACATTCTGCCACCAGAGCTCATCTATGTTGGGTGTACCGGCCACATGTCCTTGGCGACCACTCCATCCCCCGGTTGTGTTGCTCCCGGCCCTCTTGGGCATCCGAATATGGCAACTTGCCCCCATGCCTTTGCACTCCGCGTTTATTTCGCTATCCCCGTCCTATCACAGATCTGCCGTACTCTCAGCCTAGGCAAGGCGGCGACCATTAGTGACGCCTCGCCGGGGCCTGCTACTCCCCGAGTAGGAATTTGCCGGGGAGGCGTCCATATCACCCTCCCTACCCGTCTATTTACCCCACCGCGCCCCAATCAAGCTCATCCGCGCCGAGAAACGACTCCGATAGGTCCCAGCCTATACAACACTATCCATTTGGATATTGGCCATATACAGCCCACTGGCCCCATGAGCTCGGCACTTCGCCTCACCACGCCCCAGCGGCAGTTGGCACCTGAATGGTGGAATCCGGGAGACCGCGTGGGGCTCCATGCTCCTCTCGCAGTTGCGTATAAGAGAAGACGAGGCAACGCGCGCGGTTGAATCCCTAGGTTCCATCGCCAGCCGTTGCTTGCTCCATCGCCAGCCGTTGCTTGCTCCATCGCCAGCCGTTGCTTGCTCCATCGCCCTCTCCTCGGCGTCCTCCCCACGATCCGACGAGGCTGACAACCCCCGTTCCCCTGAACGACCACCAGTCGACTCGCCCAAAATGAAGTGGACGGCCCAGTCCGCTTTCCTCGCCCTCTCGGCGCTCGCCGAGGCGGCGCCCCAGGCTGGTGGCGCCGGCGGCCTGACCATGCTGCGGTTCGGCTGCGCCCAGGTCGTCATCGACCGGATCGACCCTCTCGTCAACCCGGGCCAGATCCCCTCGCCGCACATCCACCAGATCGTCGGCGGCAACGCCTTCAACGTCACCATGCCCACCGACGACGTCTCCCAGCACGCCTCGTGCACGACCTGCCAGTTTGCCGACGATTTCTCCAACTACTGGACCGCGAACCTGTACTTTAAGGCTCGCAACGGGAGCTACAAGCGTGTTCCCCAGGGCGGCGCTGCGTATGTTTAGTCTGGTATCGAAAAGCACAAGGGATATCGACGTACTGACCTCCCCACAGCCTCCAGTTTAATGACCGGTTTAGCACCCAGACCCAGGGTGGTATCCTGGTTTACTACGTCTCGGCCCAGCCGGGCAAGATCACAGCCTTTAAGCCGGTCAGCACACCGCCCCTCTTTTTCTTTTCTCGGGCACACCCTGTACTGACAGACCGCAGGGCTTCCGCATGCTCGTGGGCGACCCCAACATGCGGTCGCGTCCCGACACCAAGCTGAAGCGGCAAAACTGCTACCGCTGCTACACGGGCCCCAACTTTGGCGGCGACACGGGCGCGCCCTGCTCAGACAACAACGTCGACACCGAGGCGCTCCCCAACAAGGTCTGCCCGGGCGGCATCCGCTCAAACATCCACTTCCCTACGTATGTCTCTCTCCATTTCCCTTCTCCCCTCCATCCCGACCAAACAGTGACTAACCCGGCGAACAAACAGCTGCTGGGACGGCAAGAACCTCGACACGCCCAACCACCAAGACCACGTGGCCTACCCGGTCTCGGGCCCCGCCGACTTCCTCTCGCTCGGCGGCAACTGCCCGTCGACGCACCCGGTGCGCATCCCACAGCTCATGTACGAAGTCGTGTGGGACACGACGGGCTTCAACAACAAGGCCGAGTGGCCGGCGGACGGGTCGCAGCCGTTTGTGCTCAGCACGGGCGACGCAACGGGGCTGGGCCAGCACGGCGACTACGTCTTCGGGTGGAAGGGCGACTCGCTGCAGCGGGCCATGGACACGTCGGGCTGCTTCGGCGCGCAGTGCGCCAGCCTGCGCACGCAGAGCATCGACACGGCCCGCAGCTGCGCCGTCAAGCAGGCCGCTAAGGAGGATTATAACAAGTGTAAGTTTTTCTTTTTGCCCTCCCTGTCTTGTCACATATACCACTTCTCCTGCTGTGGGTGGAATTGTGGGTGCTGACACGTGGTGATAGGGCTCGACAAGCTCCCGGGCATGAGCATGTAAAGCCGGCGAGATGGTTCAGGAGTCGCAGAAGGAAGGTCGGTAGAGGAGGCTTAATTTGGTTGCACGACACTATCCTTTCGGACGATGCTCGAGCCAACGGACCTTCTCTTTCGGCGCACGGACAAGTTGTAGACATCCCTGCTTGTGCCGATTCACTTCTCTCAGCGGTGCCAGTTGGTGGTTACTGAGTTGTTTTCTCTCATTTTGTTGCCTACCATACAGTTTGCATAGTCGATAACATGGTTGTAAGAGAGAAGTCATCAGAGTGTCAGTGGTTTGCGTTGGACCTGTGATTGCCACTGAGCTGGGCTCGCCAAGCTCGCTTTGCTCACCGGAGTGTTTAAGAGTCGAAGAGCCATCATGCTGCTGATGGAGCGGTGTTGGAGGGGGATTAAATTTATTCTCGGTGTGCTCCATGACAACCCATTATCGACCCGTGCTGCCCTCGGCAACCCCAAGAAAACCGCGCCAAACCACGTCGACTGGTGCCAAGCCAGGAGAAGGTCATTTGGCCGGCGCTGAAGGCAATCCGCCGCATTAACCATCCTGGAACCCTCGGAAGTGACCGCTCAGGTTCAAGTCCCCTTCGAGCGAGCCCACACCCATCAGACCAAGAGCTGGCTCCCAAGGGCCTCTCTCATATTGCGGGGCGAAGGTGTTGAAGTCGACGGGAGGCCCAGACGTGAAGAAGCTGTCTTCCGCAAATCCGGAGTCGTCGGCGTGGCTGGCATGCGGGACCTCGCAAGCAAAGTCCGTGGTGTTAAAGCGACCATGGGGAAAGCTGTGGTCCACTGTGGCGGCAGGCTGCGGCGTTTGGTAGGCAGTGGGCTGCCCGAAGCTGTAAGCGAGCGAAGTCGGAGTCTCCGGCAGAAAGCTCATTGATGCCACCGAGGCCTCCCGCGTCGGCAACGCGCTACCTCTTGCCTCCCAGGCCCTGAATGCTTTTTGAAGCGCGTCTTGGATGATCCCCGGGATGACT
Source organism: Parachaetomium inaequale (assembly GCA_033296685.1). Classification (NCBI taxonomy): domain Eukaryota; kingdom Fungi; phylum Ascomycota; class Sordariomycetes; order Sordariales; family Chaetomiaceae; genus Parachaetomium; species Parachaetomium inaequale. The sequence goes on along the minus strand of MU854384.1, from coordinate 74,086 downwards.
TCCAACGCCAATCCTTCGTGAGCTTGGAGGTGCCTTCCGGCATGTTCTTCGGCGGTCCTGGTGAACAAAGTCGGCATTTCGCTCAGGAGAAAGTGCTGGAAGTTGAAACTGACTTGGGACTCGGCGGTTGTGGGCCCCATGTCCTCGGTAGCCTCGGGATCTGGCCTCGTATCAGCGAACCATTCGCCACCCAGATACTTCCGGCACCCGAGAGGGCCACTTACATGGCGATGGGATTTCCTCGTTGGGGAAGAGGAGCCGGTAGATGTCTCTCCACTTCTCCTCATCCGTCTGCCGCCGCGTGGTGTGTTTCCTCGATTTGAGTTGCTTTTCCTGGTACGTAGTGATATCGCCGGGAGGTATTACGTCCAAGACTTCGCAGCCCATGGCCAACATTTCGTGCTCAGCCAGCTCCCTGACATCGATGAAAATTCGCTTGCATCTTTGGCAGTGTATCTTGTAATGTCTGCGGTAGAGGTGTTCCCTGCTCGTGGGTTAGCCTTGGCCTGCTGGTGGATTACCGGCACATACTTCAACCTGGAGATCGTCGACCATGACCTGATCGCGCACACTTCGTGATCCTGGATGTTGTAGGTGTTGGGGTCGTGCTTCCTGAAGGGACATGCGAACCTCTTCGCAGACTCCGGGCTGCGCTTGGACAGGGATGATGGCGGCCGGTAACCCTCGCGTTCGTCGTCTTCCTCCTCGTCTTCTTGGCCAAGCGATTTTCCATTCGGACGAAGCCCCTTGCTTGGCGCGTAGCGTGAAGACGCACCTTTGCGTACTCGCCCCGATGATTCCCGGTACTGGGTTGAATTGGTGCTCTTGTCACCCACACACTGCCTGACCAGAGCGTCCCAGTCATGGTTGTACTGGAGCCAGAGCCGTCTCATACCTCGGTCAACGGTTTGTTGGAACGAATTCCTCCAAATCTTGGTAGCCGTGGGCACTGCACCAGAATCCAGCCAAGAGTCCGGCTCCGAAAGGCTGTCGTCCGACACTATCTCGCTCGTGCTGTCACCAAACCCGTGGGAGCTATCTCTAGTGTGAGTGGACAGCGTGCTCGAGCTCGTGTGTGGCTTGACAGAGGAGGTTGTGTTCAACCCCATCGCCGACAACGTTGGCCTTTGGTCACCGGCCGAGAACGGCCGTCCCGGAGTCTCCGAGGCAGGCGGCAGCAACTCTGCTGTCCTTCGGATCGAGATAGGAGGAACATCAGAGGAGCCCATGGGCGGCAGCATAATGATCCCCCCCTGCCGGTCGAGGTTGCTGATAGCTACAGCGTTTTTGAAAAGACCAAAGCTTCGGGAACTGTCGATGCGGTGGAGCGAGCTCGGCTTGAAGGGACGCGGAAGGGCAGGCAGACCAACCTCCACTAATCCGGCGACGGAGGGTGCAGAAGAAGATGCCGGTGATTGTGACTGAAGCCCGAATGGAGGAGGTAACGGGTTCGACATCCGCGGAGGAGCCGTGGGGGGCCGCAAGGGTGCGGGCAAAGGGGACATTGGGGAGACCACATCGTCGGTCGTCCCCGGAACCGTAGGTTCCAACTCCGGTGAATGTTGCGCGAGATTGGGGGTCGTTTTGCTCGGCTTCGGGTCTGGATTTCGCAGGTAAAGCTTGTTGATCAAGTCGCTGACGTTACCCTCAAGTCTGATATGCGCGCTGCTGTACGCCACTGTCGCGACCTCGGCTGCCTCCATTGACCCAGTAGCGAAAAGCTCCAACATGTCCTGCAACCGCCGAGGCTCTTTTTCGTCCGTGGCCCGGCCAGTTGTATGGGGATCCCAAAGAAACCGCAGCTTCGCCCCCCGTGCATGCTCCTCCTTGGTGACCAAGGCCATCCAAGCCGATGCGACCTTTGGTTGATGTAGCAAAGCCTCAATGACACGGGTATGCTGCCATTCGGCCATCTCCTTCCCTTCGTCGTAATGCTCGCCAACATGGTCCAAGTAGTCGGTGCGTGAGGAGATGACAGCCCCGCAGAACCCACAACCCCAAGCGCTTCGAATAGGAGCGTACTCTACAGGAGTCGCCGTGACCTCAGCAGCATTGAGACCGTGGTCGGCTTTGAGGTGCTTTGTGAAGAGCGCTGCCCGCGGAAATACGGCTGGGCAGCTCGTGCAGGCGTATCGCTCTCGCCGGTCATGGAACTCGAATTCGTGGAGCTTCCATTCCGTATTTGTGTCGAAAGCCTCGTCGCAGAAGGTGCAGCAGTACCGAGGGCCATGGGGGTAGCTGCTCTTCCGGTGTCCCTGGTGCATCGGGCTGGTCGCTGAGATCGGGGACTCGATCGAGGACTGGCGGACTGAGTACCGGGTGGCGGCCGAAGCGGTTGAAGCCCTGACAGAGAAGATGCTGGGGACCCCTGAATCTCTGCTGGCCGCTGTCGAGGCAAACGACACCCATGACTCCCGGATCATGCCGCCTTCCGGGCTGGCATCTTCCCGAGGAGTGCCAGCGATGGTCTGCTTCGCAATGCCGGGCAGAGCAGCTTGACTCGCAGCCGGCATACGGGGGTCAGAGCCCTGGGTGACAAGCCGCCTTGGGTCCCCAACATCGTGAGCTGCCGTTGCTATGTCGTTTGACGAAGGCGAGGTGTCGGCCACGGGGCTCGGATATCTGGTGTCCATGTTGACAGAGTCGGGAACAAACAAGAAGCGTTGATGGCTGGCGTGGATGTTTGGCTCAAAAGAGGTAAAAGTCAAAGGCTAGCAGCGGCTTCGTCAGCGAAAGCCGCGTGCCATGCACCCCACCGGGTGAGGTGTTCTGGACGAGGCGTTGGCGGCGACAATTCTGTGTCACCATAGGCGTCGGGGAAGCTGGGCGGGACTACGCGTCAAGGGTGGCCTAGGTCCAAGATCCGGAGACATCAACACAGCCATTTGCGCCATGGGTGCGGTTGATATATGACGTAGGGAGAATGGTGCCGAGGACAAGGCTGCAAGGGGTCGGTGAAGGTGGCTCGTCGCAGCTGCGCATAACTCCTGGGGGTTGAGATTGGCATTGCCTATCGCGGTACGGCTGACAGACAAGAGTGGAAAGGTGCCGAACCGCCGCTCAGTGTTTCGAGCGCGTCCCGGTCTGCTGATTGGCCGACAGTACCGTTTCAGGGACGACATCCAATTACAGCAGTATTCCCCTCCGTCTCTTCCCAACCTGTCACCCAGGCCTTGGGGACAGCCTTCTCCTTTTCCTTGCTTCAACTCATCTCATGCCCCAGTTTGGCTCGAGGGCCGGACCGCGTATGGGCACCTTGGATCAATCCCATGGCCGGCAAGACGGAAGCAGAATGTCAGCTGGATGCAACCCCAGCCCAGCAATGGGCCGGGAAGGATGCAGACCGTCGGTCAGCTTCCCGGGACAGACTTCGGGTAGGCGACAGAACGGCTGATGCGTAAGTTGGAGCCGTCCCGTTGGGGAAGGACCCAAGCAACAGGTAGCCGGCGATGCCGAGGGGACTCTGTCGTGTGGGATGAGACATGGCGGTGGGCTGTCGTCAAGATTGCTGTCCTCTCGGTCTCAGAGACGCGACGTCAAGTGGGCAGTAAACGATTGGCAGCCAGAGCCCGGGAACCGAAGATGGCGGCCGGGAACGGCCCAAACAGGGCGGTCGCCATTGTGATGGGCCGGGGAAGGGGTGCTCGAGGGGTGGTAGGGCTGAGACAACGGTCCGCCGAGAACCTGGAACCGATCTGATGAGGTGCAGCTGCTTGGTTGGGATTGAGAGCCGAGAGATGGGCCGGACGGAAGAAATGCCCTAAAATGGCCGAGTGCGGGATGAGGGGGGAGCCTGGACGCAGCAGCTGACGGACAGGTGACAAGGTGAGAGTTGCGGGGCCCACAACTGCCACCACTGCCACCAGACAGTCTGCCAAGAGGACCCCACATGGCTCGTGCGCAAGCTTGCCGCAAAAATTTCGAAAACTTGAAAGTCTGGAAAATTATCGAGACCTGGGAGCGTTGCCAACCCGCATCTCGAACCGGTGGCCATTGAACAGGGTCGACACGCCGCCAACGCCCCGGACACCACACAACACACCGGTTACTCGGCTCCAATCAGAAACAGTCAACATGGTGGTGGTCAATTACCTGCTCTTCGAGAGCGCCGTCGGCTTCTCGCTGTTCGAGGTCGTGCACCAGGCCGATACCGTCGGCCTGGAACTGCCCGAGGTCAAGGATGCGATGAAGAGCCTCGACAAGTTTGGCAAGATGATCCAATTGCGCAGCTTCAACCCCTGGACGTAAGTGTTGGCCGCTCGCGCTCAATGGCATGCCGTCGGCGTGCTGTGTTTATTCTGGCGGCTAACCGCTCCCAGATCTGCCGCCCACGGTTTGGAAGCGATCAACCTCATTTCCGAGGGCATCATGCCGGACCACCTTAAGAACACCCTCGAACTCAACCTGCCGCAGACCAGCGGGAAGAAGAGCAAGATCGTGCTGGGCGTTGTCGACAAGCGGATAGCGGGCGAGATCAGCGCCGCCTTCCCCGGCGTCCAGTGCGAGGCGGCCGACACCTCCGAGGTTGTCGCCGCGCTCCTGCGGGGCATTCGCCTCCACGCCAACAAGCTCCTCAAGGGCCTGCAGGAGGGCGACATCAACCGCGCCCAGCTGGGTCTCGGCCACGCCTACTCACGCGCCAAGGTCAAGTTCAGCGTGCACAAGAACGACAATCACATCATCCAAGGCATTGCGACCCTCGACGCGCTTGACAAGGGTATCAACCAGGGCGCCATGCGTGTGAGGGAGTGGTATGGCTGGCATTTCCCCGAGCTCATCCGGATCGTGTCCGACAACGGCACCTACGCCAAGCTGGTTCTCGCTGTCGGCGACAAGCGGAGCCTCAACGACGAGCGCGTCGACGACATTGCGAACGTTCTCAACCAGGACCAGGACAAGGCCGAGGCCATCGTTCAGGCGGCCAAGATTTCCATGGGGCAGGACATCAGCGAGGCCGATCTCCTGATGGTCAAGGACCTTGCCTCGAACGTCTCCAAGATGGCCGACTACAGGCGCATCCTCGCCGAGTCGCTCGACAAGAAGATGGGCGATGTCGCCCCCAATCTGCAGGTCATCCTGGGCACCCCCGTCGCCGCCCGTCTCATCTCGCACGCCGGCTCCCTGACCAACCTCGCCAAGTACCCCGCGTCAACCCTCCAGATTCTCGGTGCCGAGAAGGCGCTCTTCCGTGCGCTCAAGACCAAGGGCGCGACACCCAAGTACGGTTTGCTCTACCAGAGCTCCTTCATCGGGCGTGCCGGCCCCAAGGTCAAGGGCCGCATCTCGCGGTACCTGGCCAACAAGTGCTCCATTGCCAGCCGTATCGACAACTTCTCCGAGAAGCCGACGAAGCGCTTCGGCGAGGTCATGCGCGACCAGCTGGAGCAGCGGCTCGAGTGGTACGCCAAGGGCACCAAGCCCATGAAGAACATCGACGCGATGGACAAGGCCATCAAGGCCGTCATGGACGACGGCGACGACATGGGCATTGACGAGGAGATGATCGACCACCCGACCGCCAAGGAGAAGAAGGAGAAGAAGGACAAGAAGAAGGAGGGCAAGGAGGGCAAGAAGGAGAAGAAGGACAAGAAGCGGAAGAGCGTCGGCGCCGAGGATGTCGAGATGGCCGACGTCGACGACGGCGAGAAGAAGAAGAAGAAGAAGAGAAAGTCGGTGGCCGCCGAATAGCCGGCCAGTGCTCGCTATCTTGGTTGTGTCTCTCTCTTTTTCTTTTGGTTGGTCTTCGCTCTGCTTTCTTGGAGTTGTGGGATTGGGGTCGGGCAATGGAGTTCTCGGGTTGTGTGTCTAGACACCTTATTCTGCAGTGGGATGTATCATACCATGGCGTGGAATGGAAACAAGGTCGAGCTGCCTGCTTGAATTCTGACACTCGCGTAGTAGGGAAAATGGTGAAGGGGCGAAATGACCCTGTCGTATCTGTCAATATCAATCTACAAGAGAAACTGGGAGCTCCCATCCATGCATACCATATCTGAGCCAGTGGATCTCTACAAACGCCGCACGCCAGCTAACAATACCCGCCTGAATGATGTCCCTCTGCCCGCAAACACCCATGTCGCCCTGCCTGATCATGCCCCCTCACTGCCAAACTCCTTTGTCCACTCCTCGTTCCGTTCGAGGTCCACTTGTGACACAGTCGGCCGGCTAGACTTGATGGCCCTGATAAAGTCCTTCTTCTCCACCAGCGGCTCGAGCAGGTCCTCCGACGCCACCTTTTCCCACGTCATCTCCTCCGCATCAGGATCGCCTGGCGAGCAGGGCGTGAGCTTTTCTTTCCCGTCAACCGTTACCTGAAAATGAAGTCAGTAAAAGGTTTCGCTAAAGAGTAGGAAGACGGGTGATGTACCCTCTTGAAGTGCGTCGCCTGTTGGATCTTCCGGACGGGCTGCATCAACGCGTCCTGCACCACGATACTGACATCGGACCCCGAATACCCCTCGGCGGCCTTGGCCAGCTCGCGGAAATCTTCCGACTTGAGCGCCGTGTTGGTGTCGCCGACGGCAAGCTTGAACATGGTCGTCCGCGCGGCCATGTCGGGCAGGCTGATGTGCACGCGGCGCTGGAAGCGGCGGCGGATGGCCGCATCGAGCTGCCAGGGGATGTTTGTGGCGCCGAGGATCAGGACGCCCTTGGAATCTTTGCCCACGCCGTCCATTTGCACCAGCATTTCCGTCTTTATCCGGCGCGAGGCTTCGGACTCGCCTTCCCCACGGGGGCCGCACAGCGCGTCGATCTCGTCGATGAAGATAATGGAGGGCTTGTTCTCGCGGGCCATGGCGAAGAGTTGCCGGACGAGCCTAGGAACCGTCTCTGTCAGCACGAAGCAGCCAATGGCCTTGAGACAAGACCGCCCAACTTACCGTTCACTCTCACCCATCCACTTGCTCACCAAATCCGAGCTGCTCACGCTGAAAAACGTGCTCTTCGCCTCGGTCGCGACCGCTTTGGCCAGATAACTCTTACCCGTCCCGGGCGGCCCATACAACAAAATCCCCTTCCACGGCTGCCGTTTCCCCTGAAACAGATGCGGAAACTTGATGGGCAGCAACACGGCCTCCTTCAGCGCCTCCTTGGCGCCCTCCAACCCAGCCACATCATCCCAGCTCACGTTCGGCCGCTCCTGCAGGATCGCGCCCGCCAGCGCGTTGCGCAGCTTCTTGCTGTCCTCGTCGAGCGTCTCCCCACCACCACCACCATCCTCACCGGCCTCCTTGCCCTTGCCCGTGCCGCCCGTCGACGCGCCGTTGGCGCCCACCATCCCGGGCTTCTTGCGCTTGCCCTCGGCGTCCGAGAGGTGTGCTTTCAGCTTCTCGGCCCGGTCCATGTACTCGCCCGTCTTGGCGCGGATCATCTCCTTGGACTTGGGGTTCTTCTCCCATTTCAGCGCGAGCATGAACAGCTCGAGGGATTGGTAGTAGAGCGTGTAGGCCTTGTCGTACTGCCCGGCGTTGTCGGCGTCGATGGCTATGCGCACCTGCTTGATTGCGCGGTCGAGGAAGTCGGTGTTGGACATGGTGGGCGGTCGGGTTCGGGGTCGGGTGTGTGGTTTTTTGGGGTCCGGGGTGGTTTGGGTTCGTGTGCCCGGTTTCGAGGTGCGGCGGGCAAGACCGGGTTTTGTCGAGATGGAGGGCAACCTAGATAGGCTGAAGCTGAGAATACGGGTGCCGGGTGTCAGGCCGAGGGTTTGTGGGTATGTCGCTTGGGCGGGCTGAAGGGCAGCGGAGGAAAATTGTGTTTTGTGTTGAGGTTGGTTCAAGAGCGGGAAGCCATTCGTCAGGCTGGGGCGGTCGTTGACCAGGGAGCAGGAGCGCGGGGCTGACGCCACTTTGCTTGGTCGGCGGGGCGGCTTTTCAGCTGTTAAGGACTTGTGTGTGAGCCGCAACAAAATACTAGCAGACAACTTCAGGCTCCAGAAATTCGCCCACGGCAGCATCACAATTCACCCGCCAAGTACACAAACAACGCCTGCCTAAAGTGGACTGACTGAAGCTTGACCTCGACCGCGTCATCTTCTTGGCTCTTCTTTTGCGAGACAGTATCCGCGAGCTCTTCCACCCCAAATATTCCAGTGAAAATGGCCGAAATTCAGGCCAAGCTGCAGGCCCTCTCCGAGGAGTTCACCAAGCTACAACAAGGTAGACCCCTCTACCTATTACCCCTGACTCTTGATGTTCGCTCACACTAGAAATAGATCTCCAAGATACTGTTCAGTCAAGACAAAAGCTCGAGGCCCAGAAGCAGGAGAACCTCGGAGTACAAAAGGTTCGACTTACGGCGCAGAAAGCCAGCCGCCGCATCGACTAATCCGCCCTAGGAGTTTTCCAAACTCAAGGAAGAGGAGACCATCTACAAGCTGATTGGACCTGTGCTTCTCAAGCAAGAACGGACGGATGCTGAGAGCACCGTGAATGGCCGGCTAGAGTTCATCGAGAAGGAGATGTAAGTTCGAGGCCGTCCATGAGATGTGAAGTAAGCTAACCTCAACCCCGTCTGAAGCTCGAGGCTGGAGTCACACATCAAAGAGATGCAGGGCAAGATGGAGAAGAAGAAAGGCGAGATCATCCAGGCCCAGACCAGCACGCAAGCTGCTGCTCCCCAGGCGGTCAAGGCATGATAGGTCACGATGCGCTGGGCCCGCTCAGGATGGATGTGGTGGTGACGCGATGCGTTTATTAACCAAGATGGATACCCCAACGCCGCGCTACGCTCTATCCTAGAATGGAGATGATATGATGACACTACTGTACAGCTTCCTTGCTTCCCTGCCCTTCGCCGTCCTCAGTTCAGAGTCATGATCGTGAACCCCCACGGCAACCCCATGTTCTTGCACGGCCGGTCGCTAACCCACGCAACACTGTCGCTCAAGAGATGGTCCCCGGCCGTGCCGAGGGCCAAGGTGTCGTGATGCCCAACCTCTCGCTCGTCGATAGCGGCCATTACGAAGTCGACGATGGCAGCCTTGGTATAACACGAGCTGAACAAGGAGCTGCCTCCGATCTTGTCGAGCGCCGCCCGCCGTTGCTCACTCTCCGCGAAGAGCTGAAGCTCACGGGAAAGGAGGCTCGCCGAGACCACAGTACCCGCCGGGCTGAGATGGCGGAAGATCAAAACCATGCCCGCCACGGCCTGCACGAAAAGGCACGACTTGTCGTGGTCATCAAGCCCGGCGGCGATGAGAACCGACTTTTCGGTCACGAGGGGGAGAGCGGTGGTGTCGAAGATGGAGTTCAGGACCCGGTCCAGGGTGGACGGTTCCGCGAGGACGCCGGAGGGGTCGTTGAGGTTGAAGATGCCCCTGATCTTGGCGAAGCTTTGGCTGAGGAGGCTGAAGAGGCAAGCCTCGGCTGGGATGGAGAGCCGGCCCAGGGTGAGGCTGAGGGAGTCCATGGATGCCTCAATGCTCGCTGCAGGGGTCAGCTACGTGATGGATCACGAGGTCCAAATATCAGGTATAATCACCTTGGCATTTGAGGCTCTGGGAGCTAGGACGAGAGGTGTCGGAAACGGCCATTGTGAAGAGTTGGGGACACTAAGAAAGAGGCACGGGAAGCAGAATCGAGGACGGAATGAGAAAATCACAGGAAAGCATCACGGAAGCTTCGAACAGACCGTCTTATACCCAGCTAAAATTTCTGGCCAAGCCAGCCCCTGGCCGCCTTTTTTGCCGTCTCATGGCCCAAACACAACAAGGCTGAGAACGGGCCGGGCCTCGTGGCACATTGCGGTTTGTGCCACCCTCGCGACCAGGGCAAGGCCAGAGTCCCATCCCGATTATTCCCGAGATAGGACAGCCCAACAAATCACCAGTTGGGCCTGTTGAGTTGATGCTGCTATCGTGGTATCGGAACTGGGGAATGTGTGAGGCGAGATTCGTGTCGTCGGATGTGTGGCCGGGAATTCCGGTTCGCCGGGACGGCCAAGAAGGCGGGCCGAAGGAAGAGAAAAGGAAGAAAAGGAAGAACAATGAGAAAAAAGAGAAAGAAAACAAACCATTATTTGATCCATCTTATTATGAGGCATGCTCTCCGTTTTCGGTACAGTTTTTAGTTACCATTCTTGCAATGACAAAAAGTCGGGTGCGTCCTCAACACCGAGACTCGTCAAAAATCAACTCAAAATGCTTCTGCTGAACAAAAACAGATGACGCAGTTTGCTCTCGGCTGCCAAGCCTGCAAACCTTTGCCTGGTCCGTGCACACATTGAGCTCAGCTGATTCGATAATCGATTGAGCTGCCGCCCCACCTGTTTCACAGGCAGCCCCAACCCGGCCCGCTGAATTGATGGCGGGGTCGATCAACGTGGAAGCAATGTCACTGCACTCGCGGCCGCCAGGCAGCTTGCAACACAACGGCATGCTTGCTGTCACCGACCTTTTCCAGCTTGCGAGCGTGCGAGGTTGACGCGGCATCAGGCACCCACGTTTCTTTTCAAAGCCAGCAATGATAGCACGCACCATTCAAGCCAGCTTGCGGTAGCCTCTTCGATCGCCGCAGAGTGCTATTTCGTCAGTCGTCACATCTCAGACAAGTGTTTTCGTCGCCCATGCCATCATGAGCAGCACGGATTTGAACATGGGCCGCGGGCCCATGAGCGCCAAGGAGTTGACCGATAGAGCAAAGCAGTTCGACTGGAACCCGCGCATCGGCTTCAAGTACTGGGCACGCGCGGCCGAGACCATCCACCATGAGGTTTGCCCGGCACCCCGAGGTCAACTGCAGGTGCATGCAAGCTAACCTGTGTCTCTCCAGGGCCAAATATATCTGCGTGAGGGGAACTTTCCTCAGGCGTACCTCGTCCTTTTCCGATACTCGACCCTCGTCCTCGAATACCTCGTCATGCATCCCGAGGCGAAAGAGCCAGAGTCCAGGAAAGCCATAAAACCCTTGCAAAAGCGCATCCCACAAGTGATAGCAATACTCGAGACCTTGCGCCCCGCGATTGACAATATCCATGACCAGTGGAGGAAGACGACAGCCGCCCCGCGGGGGACGCCTAGGAAGCAGGATCTTGCAAAGCACCCTACCAACGACTCACCTCTGTCTTGGAACTACGCTTCGTCCGCAAACATCCTCGACGTGCAGGATCACCAAGATCTTGCAGTTGACCTAGCCAAAAAGGAGATTCAAAGGCGGAGGCGAGCCGCCGGGGCGCTCGAGGAGGGGAAACATAGGCTGAGCGGCGCCCGGCAAGCTCCGCCACCGTACATGGATGACGATGAACTCCGGAGGCAGATGGAAGCAACGCGGCGCCAATTGGATCGCGCCGATGGCCGCGCGACTGCTTTCGACGACGAGGAATACTCCAGGCCGTCTACGTACTATTACCCTTCGATCAGCAAGTCATCGTCACTGGACTACGAGCGTCCAACCCCACAGGAGCGTCCTGACGGTCCCCGCCCCCAGCCGCCGCGGCCACCAAAAGAGCGGCACGTTGATCGACGCCCCAGCGGGCCGCCGCCTCGGCCCGACAAGGACTTGTATCTCGAACGCGATTCTCCCATGCTCCCGCCCCCTCGGCCGGGCAAAGAACAACTGCCGTCCAGCGCGTTTGCAGATTACAGCTCACTTCGTGAGCAGGCACCGGCCCTCCCTCCCAAGGCGCCAGCCGAGCCCGCGAAACAAGAGCGAGTCTCATTCCGTCCAGCCGCCACCCTGGAAAACAGCGAGCCTCTCCGGCCCGTCTTCCTCCCGAGCGGCCTGCGGCAGAAATTCCTGGCGATTGCGGCAGACAACACGCGCAAGGGACTGGAGATGTGCGGCATGCTCTGCGGCACAACGGTCAACAACGCGCTCTTCATCTCGCACCTGGTCATCCCAGAGCAAAAGTGCACGTCCGACACGTGCGACACGGAGAACGAGTCGGGCATGCTCGAGTACTGCATCACCAACGACCTTATCGTGATCGGCTGGATCCACACCCACCCGACGCAGACATGCTTCATGAGCTCGCGCGACCTGCACACCCAGGCCGGGTACCAAGTGATGATGCCTGAGAGCATCGCCATCGTGTGCGCTCCGCACTCCGAGCCTTCGTAAGTCACCTTCCCGCTCCGAACGCATTTGAACCGTGATTGCTGACATGACTCTAGATGGGGCATCTTCCGCCTCACCAACCCGCCTGGCCTGCCGCACATCCTGGCCTGCCAGCGGACCGAGACGTTCCACCCGCACGCTGTCGACAACCTGTATGTCGAGGCCGGACAACCGCCGGGTCACGTCTATGAGTCGCGGACCTTGCCGTTTGAGGTGTGCGACCTGCGCCCGGGGCACTAGGCTCGCTCCGGGGATACCATGATGATATTAGCGGCGCTCAGATCGTGGGCGTGTATGTGCTAGCTGATGGGGCGGGGTGTTGGCAGAGTTTCGGTGGTTGGCTGTCAGGTGTTGGTTGCACTGTCTTGTGTTAGAGTGTCCGGTGTTAGACTGTCTGGTGATAGACTGTCTCTCCCCAACGGGTACTTGGCCTGTCCTCAGCTTCTTTGCTGGGGTGTGACGGGGCTTCGGGTGACTGGAGTTCAGTGTGGAGGGTATGTATGGTGTCACTTGCCTGCTCGAAATAATGGCCGGGACAGTAGGCCGCGCGAAACAGGTTGCATTAGCGATGGCGTCTTGGCTGGGAGGGATAGGGGACAGCGTCCTCGGAATATTGCTTGTTTTTCTTCGCTTTGTTGCGGCCTGTGAAACAGGCTGGAGAGCAAAGGCATTGAGGCGGGCTTTCCGCTTGTTTGTCCGAGCGAGCCACACAGCGTTATCGGTCCATTGATGAGAGGCTGTGGAGAGGGACTGCTGATGTTTCGGGGCTCACGTCCCTGCATCTGCTTAGGCACCACAATTTAAGCATCCTTGGCACCCAGCGCGGATACCTGGTTTCCGGGATTCAATCCATGGCGTGCCCTTGCTATCAGTGCTGCCTGGCTGCTTCGGCATCCTCACGTGTGGTAACCGAATTGTTTTTCTTTGGGACCATCACGTGCTGTATGCGAGCTGTGGGTCGTGATGTTGAATTAAGGTGCTCCGCCCCTGTGGCCCGCCTCCGCCATGGCAGCCACGTTGCAGAGTCTAAGTCTGTTGAGGCAAGGACGGGATGATCCCAAAGTAAATCAGCTCCTCCAATTCGTCCAGGCCGCAGAACCTTGAAATCCTGGTGCCAGCACGTCGGACTCGCCCCTGTTGAAGGCTCCGAACCCCTGAATGCTGTGGCTGTCAAGCACAGACCGAGCGAACGAATCATTGGCCAACACTAAGATGGTAAGCAAACCAGCCTTTGGATGCTGGGTGTTGTTTCCGAGGATGATGAACAATGTGCCCAACCTGAAGCCTGCGGCACAAAATGACGACGCAAAATGAGGCTCATGCGAGCTGTAGTCTGGAGTCGTGAAGTCCTGTATAAGAATTGGCGTTGCTCACGACCGTCCATGATGCCCTCTCCATTCCACCATCACCCCACCATCCCTCTCCCCTCTGTCGAGGCAAACCTCCAAGATGTTGCCAACACTAACGACGAGTTCCCTCCTGCTCTCGTGCCTGAACCTAGGCGCCCTCGCTGCCCTCAACGGCCACTGCCCGCCCCTCGGCCCCGTCCTCCCAGCGCCAACACAACCCGGCAAGCATGAAGCGATACCAGCAGCGGCGACCGCCCTCCGGGACATCCTAACCCAGATGACGGCGTCCTACAACAACTCTGCGGTAGCTATCGGCGTCAAGTCGATCCACGAGACCGACCTCCTGTTCGAGTACACCTACACGCCGCCCAACAAGGACAAACGGGGTGTGCAAGAGGTGGACTTGGATACCGTTTTCCGGCTGGGGAGTCTCACAAAGGTGTTTGCTCCTTTGGCGCTGCTGAAGCTCAAGGACCGGGGAGTCAGCCTCGATGATCCGATCACCAAGTATGTGCCCGAGTTGAGAGCGCTCAAGGATCAGGCGAGGGAGGACAGCCCTGTCTGGACGGTTGAGTGGGATGAGGTTACCTTGGGGTCGTTGGCTTCGCATATGGCGGGCATTCCGTCAGACTGTGAGTGCAATGGTTGGTATCTCCACTTGAATTCACCTGACAACAGACAGTGATTACGGATATTGCACCATTTGGGGATCTTTCGGCGTACGGCTATCCAAAGGCAAACAGCTCCAAGTTCCTTGGCTGTTCCGGCTTCTTTGGAACTCCCGCGTGTAATAAGACTAGTAAGTGTCCCTTATCAAACGAGCAGAATGTGGGAGCTAACCCGACGCAGTCTTCTTCGAACACTTTGGAGAGCGGCCTCCGCCCCAGGTCCCGTTCTCTCCCCAGACCGTGTACTCCAACATTGCGTTTCCCATCCTCAGCTTCGCCGTCGAGGCCATCACCAACCAACCCTTCGCCGACTTTGTCGCCAACGAGATCTGGAAACCCGCCAACATGACGCGGACTTTCGCCACGAAGCCTGACGACGCGCTCGGATTCATCCCTGCCAAGGATATCTGGTGGCCTGCAGACCTCGGCTTCGAGGGACCGTAAGTACCCATTCACCCCCCTTTCCCCCTTCACCACCTACCCAAACTCACACAACCCAGCGAGGGCGGCTACTTCTCCACCATCACCGACCTCCACCGCCTCGGCGACGCCATCCTCCAACACAAACTCCTCTCGCCCGTCCAAACCCGCAAGTGGCTCAAACCCGTGACCGCCACCTCCTCATCCGGGCTGTTAGTCGGCCAACCGTGGGAGATCTTCCGCGCCGAAAATGTCACCTCCGACGGCCGTCTGATCGAACTCTACACCAAGACAGGCGACCTAATCTCCTACCACTCCCTACTCGTCCTCATCCCCGACTACGACCTCGTCGCGACCCTGCTCGTCGCCGGCCCGGGCGGAGCGGGAGAAGCCAGCGGCTCGGCAATGACGCTGATGATGTCCCGCCTCGTGCAGACGCTCCTCCCGGCCGTCGAGAAAGCGGGCAAGGCCGAGGCGAGAGCCGCGTACGCCGGCAGGTACGTGGATAGGGATACCAACTCGACCATCACGCTCTCCCTGGACGATGACGAGCCGGGGTTCAAGATCAGCAGCTATGTCATGCGCGGCGTGGACGTGCCGGCCACGGACCCGGGGAGCACGCTGCCGCCGGCGACGGTGCCCAGGCTGGACCCGCCGATGCGGTACCGGCTGTATCCTACATCGGCGAACTCGGGGCGGGGGCAGACGTCGTGGCGGGCGGTGGGGACGCGCGCGACGGCGGCGGATGTGGAAAAGCAGGACGGGCTGTTTGCGTGGCGCATGAACTCGTGTATTACCTGGGCCATGATGGACCGCGTGACGTTTGAGTTTGGGGCGAGGGATCATTTTGTGTTTGATGTACAGCAGGGCGGGAAGGTGAAGGGTGTGGAGGCGGTGGGGTACGGGGTGAGGATGAAGAGGGAGTGTAAGTGATGCGTCGGCGATGTTATGTGGCGGGGAGTAGCTTGTTGAAACCACATCACAATCACTTGACATGTACTAAGGAAGGGTTAGGCAGGTTCGGAGAGAAGGAGGTTAAAGGAGCTCTCCACATGTTTAAATAAACAAACTACATGAAAAGATTCCCATGACTTCCGATATTCAGTGCACAATGCAGTGAATCCAGCCCCTGAATCTTCCATATCAGCCCCGTGCGGCAGTTCGTGGCCGTGGTCTAGAAGGCAGAATGAAGCAATGAAAATCAATCCCCGTTGGTGCCCTTCTTATATTCGTCTTTGAAATTCCACTTGGGCTTGGGGTTATTGACCGTGTACCAGTCATCCCACGCCCAGAGCGTAAACCCCGGGTCCTGGGAAGCCGCCCTCTTGGGCCAACACGGGTTGGCCCACATGCCAGCGTCCGGCAGAGGGTTGGCGGCGTGCTCAAACTTGGAGAAGCGGAAAGAGGGCGTCACGTCGAGCTCGATGGACGATTGCAAGCTCTCGACTTTCTTGCCCTTGACCGACGTCTTCTTCGCCGTGCTCGCATCCCACTTCTTCTTGAACTCGGTGGGTCCCAAGGCTTCGAGATGAGGCCTGAAGCAGACGCTCTTGAATGCCTGCCCAGCGTTTCCATTCTCCTTGGCTGGCAGGAAGCGCATCAGCTGGCCGCCTTTCTTGCCAGCATTAGCCAACTCCGGACTGACGCCCCTTGTGAGAAAGTAGCGTGGGGGCCACTCGTCGACCTGGCAGTCCAGATGGTCGCGGAAGGCCTCAGCCACCGGGCCGGTCCTCCAGGATTTGTGGTGCTGTCTCCTCCACGCGTCGGGTCCAGGACGATATGAGGCTTGCGGAGCCTTGACAGTCCCATGTTGGCATTTGAGCGTATCCCATTGGGGATTCTTGGCAATGGCCGAGCTGTAGTGGTAGCACGCTTGCGTGTGGGCCGCCTCACAGACCTTCTCGATTACCGTCGCCGTCGGGCCAAAAGTCACCGTCGTCACGATGTGGTCGTTCATGGTCGTTGTGCTGTCGCCGTTGGCAGCTTTAGTGCACGACTGTACGCGGAGAGTGTTCTTCGCGCCACCGATAATGATGGTGGACTCGTTCGGCAGGACCTCGCACTTTAGCTGCCTTTTGGTTTGGCCGTTGCCGGTGCCGTTGGGGCCGGTGCCGGTGCCGGGTTTGGGTTTGGATTGGTCGTTAGGATTGGCCGCGTCCCCTTTCTTCCCGCTGCCCTTCCCAATGTTCTTGGGCTTCTCAAAGCTTGACACGCCGTCGACGATCTGGTTGAGCGTGTCGAAGACCTGCTTGACCTCGTCCGGGACAAGGTCGCTCTCCCCACCGCAGGGACTGAGCCACCATGAGAACGCCCCCATAGGGTCTTGATCTTCGGGGTATGCGTATGAGACCAGCTGGGCCGCGGTGGCTATGGCGTCTATTCACACAGAACGTCAGAACTGTCCGAATGATGGGGAGGCACATGCACGTACCTAAGCCGGCGTCCAGGATCTTGCCCACACCGGGGACAAATTGCAATCCCACATCGAGCACCAGCTTAAATGCGGACATGACAACATAACAAGTAATCTGGCAAGGCTTTGGTGTTAAAGAGCCGCATTTCAAGGCCAACCGGCAGCAACGGGGGTAGTAGACATACCTGGGCAATGATGGGTAGGGCGTCGATGACGGCGTCGGCAATCGTGTTGACCAGAACGTTGTCGCACACACACTTCCCCTCGACATAGACGTTGTCAGGGTCAAAGCTTCCAGGGTATTTCGTCCATGGAAGCTCCTTGTCCAGTGGGAAGTTGCCCACGCAGCCGTAGTTGGTGGTTCGGCCTTCGGCCTGGGCCGCTTCCACTTCGTCAATGCATTCGGCAAGGCAGTTGGTTGGGTTTCGATACTCGGGATATTTGAAGAGCATGCACTTTTCCTGAATGGCGTTGTACTTGGCTTTGTCCTGCATCCCGTTCAGGTCGAGACTGGAGTCGACAGAGCCGTCGATATACTCGTCAACCTTCGGCTTGGTGCAAAATTCCTTCGGACAGTAGCCGTATTTGCAGGTAAACTTGCAGAGGCGCTGGAGGTCCACGTCCATCTCGTCCCAGGCCATGAACTCTTCGGTCGACACGACGGGCGGGAGCGGTCTGGCAGACCCCGTCAGGTCGCAGTCACACGTTGATTCCGGACAGAAGCCGTAAGAACAGGCGAACTGACACAGCAGATCGGCGTTCAGATCAGCGCTGTCCCCGGCTCTGCACACCTCTTCCCCGTCTGCCGGGATGGGGGGCGGGACGTCGAAGTCTTCCTGGCCGAAGGCCTGGAGGTCAATGGCCCAGTCGATTGTGCCCCCAAAGTGCCAGCTTTTCCACTCGGCTTGCCGCGTTTTCATGGTTTCCGGTGTCATGTAACTGATGTAGTCACCTAGCCACGGACAGAGTTAGCCTGGCGAGACCTCAGAGTGATAAACGCGGACGAAAGGGGTGGTCAACAGCCATGGTTTTGTTAAGCCGAAACTGGCAAAAGGGGCTCACTGCAAGTCGGGAAGGGGAGAACGAGCCAAAGAATGCAAACCTTGGTATAACAGAACATCCGTGTTGGAATCGGCGTCATAAACCACCTCGCCTCCGCCAGCCTTGATGATCTCATTGATCTCGGCATACGCGATGTAGCCGGGCGAGTTCGTACACCGTCCTGGCTGCGCGTCGGACTGCAGCCGGGTGCCGGTGAAGTCGCACATGGGTCCCCAACAACCGTCAACAGCCATGTGGAAGGACCTGCCATAGCTCGCCTCGCCAACAAAAATCTTGGCATTTTCCACGCCGGCTTTGGTGACTGGGGAGAGATTGGAAGGTCAGTACACCAGATTTCGTTGGTCAAGGGCCCACACGCGTATACGCACTGATTGAAAGAGTGTTGTATGTTTCCGTGAGGTTGACTAGTAAGTAGGTTCCTGAGTCAGTTTCGCATTTCATTTCAAGACAGATGGGAGCCCTACCGTGACTCCTGATGCATTTGCCAGACGGGCACGAGTCATACGCGTTGGGGTTGCCGTAGTCCCACTGGCCATGGAGGTCGTAGGTCCTGCAGACATGAAGACTTAGTAAAGGTCCGAAGGATGATGACAAGAGGAACTTACATGTAGACAATGTAGTCAATCACGAGAGAAATTCGATCGATGGGGAAAGCCTTCAGGTACCAATACGATGCCGGAGCCGCAATGGAAACTGACTTGTCAGGGAGCTTCTGCTTGAGAGTCGTCAAGAACCGGAGGTAGGCGACACCATCGCCCGGCTGGCCGATGGGAACCCCGTCTACCAGAATGTCTGGTGCCTACAGTTCAGGAAACATTGCATGTCAGTCAATCATGTTGTCCAATGACCGAAGGAAACCCTCAGTTTCAGAGAGAGGGAGAGAGGGAGAGAGGGAGAGAGGGAGAGAGGGAGAGAGGTGAACTTACCCCTGGGTATTCCCAGTCAATATCAACGCCGTCGAGGCCTTCGTCCGTGATAAACTTGGCTACATTCGTCGCAAAGACCTCCCGGTTGGTGATGATAGCCTGACGAATGATGTTGTAGGTCGCAGGCTCGGTCGAATACGCCCAACCGCCAAAGGACACAATCCGCTTCACGAGGGGCAGCTTCTTGAACGACTCCCACTGGTTGTGAGGGTCTTTCAAAACCACGGTCCACGTCGCTGGATCAATCTCGGCGAAGCCCCAGTGGATGTGAGTGTAGGCCCAGTCGGGGTTTGCGTTCTCGGCCTTGAGCCACAGGCAGTCGCGGTTCATGTTCCACGACTCATAATAACCGATCCGGGAAAATGTGGTCGGCGGCCTTGAGTTCAGCTTGATCTCGTTGCCGCAGTTAGAGACGCACGTGCTCTCGAAGCCCGGCAGTTTGACTCCAGGTCCAGCGTCGGGGGGTGCGTGAATGTCGCAGTGGACGAGAAAGGGGCCGCAGTGACCCCAATTGCTGCAGCAGGCATTCAGGGGACACGGATTGAGGTCTGTCATGGGGATCGAGGTGTCGGTCCACTCGGTGCCGGGGACCAGCGGACCACATTGTGTGCCCTGTTGCGGCGGGGGCAACGGCGCCGATCCGGTGCTGAGGCACATGTTGTACCCTGCGAGCATGGATCTGCACTCGGTCCAGCCCCAGGTCGTGCCCTTGTTGAAGGACTCGATCTGATCCTCGGTCAGGCCATATGTCTTGGCCAGGTCTGCGCATGTGTCGTCGTTCTGGATCAAGTGGGATGCGCAAGAACCGTCGGGGTTGGGTTTGGGGGACTCGGGCTTGGGGTCCGTGTAGGGATCGCCCGCAGAGCAGCAAACATAGTCTCCGGGGTGGAGAGTTGTGCAGAGGTCTGTTTTGGGGTTGTATTTCAGAAAGTCGGAGCCCCGAATCCCGCATTTGGTGGTCAGAGACGTACAGCCGTCGCCAGCCTCGACTCGAATGTGTGTGCATGTTGCACGCTTGCCGAGTCTATCGGCTCTGTGCCAGATGTGGCCTGCCCTCCTGTTGCGTTGGCGAAGGGCTGGTGATGTGGTGTTGCCGGTCGTGGTGTTGGTGGTGTTGATGGCGGTCCCGTCGTCATCCGTCAGGGGCGCCGACGCAATGTCAAAGACTTTGACAGCAAGCGTCTCGTGCGTTTCAGTGCCGTCGGCGCAGTCACCTCGACTCCAGGCAACTGCGGTCTTCTGAACACCTACAATGTCGCCTGTGTTGTCGATAGAGAGCCCGAATACCGTCTCGGGCCCTCTTCCGCCCCCGCAGATTTGGGCAACGGTTTGGTTGGCCATCGAATCGCCGGCTTGGAGTCGACCAGCAACGGCTTGAAGTGCAGACGCCACGGTTGGCTTGCCCAAGCCGGCGCCAATGTGGATGCTGGCAACCGTCTGCTTGTGGTAGGCGAAGAGAAAAGCCTCGTCGCAGTTGTCTGTGGCGTCGAAGAACTCTCGCATGCCGTCCAAGAGACCCAGGGCTTCCTCGCTGGATGCCCGCCCACCGCTGGCCGTGAGCGCCAGCTCGCCGCTGGTTTCTCTGCCATCGATAGCACACGCCGGCGCAACGTTCACGCGTGGTTGGAACAGGGCGGCCCCGAGCTTGGGGTTGTCAATTGGTATGGACGTGGCGTTGATGACGGTCCTGTCCCCAGCAGAAGCGGGATCGGTGCCCAAGGTACAACTCCTTATGAGGACGTCGGTGTTGGGATCATCCAGAGGAAGCAGTACCGAGAAATGCAAAAGCATCGGGAGCTCACAGCGCTGGAGCCGGTTGACCGAGTAGTAAGGGGTCCATTTGTGGACGTTGGCGTAGTCGACACTGCACGGCAGAGGGCAGTTGTGTTGCTCCGGCACGTAAGTGAGAGGATCGTCGATGAGTGAGAAGTCGCCGTCGGAAAGCGGCTGCACGACCCTGGCGCCATTGATGTCGACCGCCCCGTGCACCACGGTGGCCGCCGAGAGGAGGAAGACGTGAGCGGACTTCATCCTTGGCTACCACAGAAAGTGCTACAAGACAAGAGACAAAGAGAAAGAGGAGGACTGAAGGTCGAGGTGGGACATTGGAATCGAGTCGAGCAACAGGGCCACTGGACAAACGACTATGTACTGGTGAGGTTGTCTCTCACCTCAGGGGCAACACAGCCGTGGAAGAGCAAGGGCCCGGACTCCGGCTCCGGAGTATCAGTATGGTTCAGAAGAGATTGTAGTACCTGCAGCAACAGGGGCTGTCCAGTGGGCCCATATTGGGGGCCAAATGTTGATATTGATGTCTGCATGTGCTCCGACGTCGTATTGCAGGGTGTACTGAGGGACCGGGTGCCTAGGTACATGTACTTGCCGGATACATGTCGAAATAAGCACTAGTTCATGGAAAAGCTTCACTTGCCTAAACTAGCACTCAATATCTTGTCTTGGCCGTAACGTGGTGACTCCTCCATGCTCCTTCCACGAGAGAACTTTCCCACAGACCCAGTAGAAATCAGGGAGTGCGTGGTTAATCGTCCCCTCGCCAACAAACAGACTCGGGATACTTTTCCGCCATGGCCTTCTGCACAGCCTCCAGGCACTTGGACTTGCGGTAGAAGGCCAAGTCGGGCCAGCCATGTTGCCGGTAGATTTCCTGCAGCATGGGGATCATGCCTTCTTCGTCGTCGTCCTCGTCGTCCGGGACGCCCTTCAGGGTGGAATGACTGATGGGAATCCACTTCAGTTTTATGAACTGATCCTTGAGGAGCTCGAAGAAGTCGGGGATGGCCCAGGCGGTTGCGCTTTGGCGCCAGTCTGCCTCTTCCTCGGACACCTCGTGTTCCAAGTCCCACTGGACACTGGCCAGGCGGTCATCCCCAAAATCAATCCTGCTGGGACAGTCTTGCCAGTGAATAATGCCGAGCTCTGTATCGAGCACCCACGCTTCGTCGATGGGACTCATGGTGAGGCCGACAACGTGGGGGGGCGATATGTGCATGTAGGCGAGTTCGCCCTCGGTGAGGGCGCGGATCTCTTTGGCCTTGACAGGGGTGAGACGGGCAATGAAGCGTGTCCAGTCGGCGACAGTGTGGCAAGGGGCAACCTCCGCGCTGTCTTCCCCGTCGCCGTATATGGGGTGGCGAATGTAGGGCAGGTGGGCCAGCAGTGCCAGGACCTCATCCGACTTGCCCAGGGATTGCAGCTCGGAGGGTTCGGCGTTGACGATGGCGGGCCAGCCCCCGGCAGGGGGGTAGACGACATGGGACTCCTTCAGGTACATCCGGGTGAGGAAAGTGTAGTAGTCGGTTACGGCGGCAATCGTCGCCTCGCGGGAGTAGGAAATGTCTTCAAGGTCCATGCTGGGCGACTTCGGGATCTCGGGTCTCGGGCCGTTGTGAAGCGTGATGCTGATGTGAAAGAAATCACTCGACTGGGGATGCAAACCGTGCCTTTAACCAACGTCAAGCGTCACCACGTGCCGGAAGACCGCCCCGCACATTGGGGGCCAAAACCTTATACTATTGGCTTTGGAAGTGCACATAAGGGGTAAGGTTTCCTCGACTGAGGTCGCAATTCTATTTATATCAGACAGGGGGGTTGCCCGGGAGATCACCAGGCGAAGATGGTGATAACTCCGGGTGTGCCCCTGGTCCTTTCTAGCGTTCCCTGCGGGGTGATGTGACATCCATGGTACGGAGAGTGAGGGTTTGATGAGAAATGAGATCTCGGCAGAGGGGAATCTGGACTGCATGCCAAGGGGCCGAGCCGCTGCCCCTGGCGAGTCGGGAAGGGTCCCGAGAGGTCAGGTACCTTACACAGGTTCAATGCAGGGTCGTTTACGAATACCGGGATTAGGCATTGCAGTTTGTTTTCCCCATGTCTGTGTCGGTTGCCTCATCAAAGGCTCGCCGCTCAACCCGCCCGCAACGCCAACCATGCCCAGAGTCAAGTCGGAATTTCTTCCCACCTTTCTGCATCTTCCCGCATCCTCACTTTGCCCTTTCCCTCTCCTCCATCGTCACCTACACAAACATGCGCTTCAACGTTTTTCTCGGGGGCCTTGCTGCCCTAACAGCGGCGGCGGGCGTCTCTGCGAGGTACCTGGCCGACTCGCCGGCGGCGACGATTACGCCGGACCCCTTGCTCGCGGCAAGACAGGCGACGCCAACCACCACCATGTCCGTGTCGCGCAGCACGCTCACGCCGGACCCTTGGCAGTGCATCACCGAGAACATCACGCAGTACTTCGATGTCCCGAAGCCGACCGGGAACGTTTTCGACGCCATCGCCTCGTACAACAACGAGGTGAACAAAGAATGCCTGGCCACGGCAGTCGGTTATGAGAAGCGGTCCTGCACCATGTCGAGCCCGACATCATGGTGTGGCTTCACCACCGCCGCGCCCGCAGACGTCCTGTCCAGCTACTCGACCTATGTCTCCGGCGTCGTGTCGTTCTGGACGGCCAAGAGCGCAACCATGTCCATCCTCTCGACCAGCTGTGCCGTTGCTTGGGGAAGATTCCACGAGGCCGATCATGAGTGGGTCAGGATCGCCACGGCCCATGCCGACTGCTATCTCGCCGCCCACCCCCAGACCCGGACCGGAACGGAGGGGCCTACTGCGACGGCGTCGGCAACGACAACGACGAGCCAGGCCAACGTTGTTCGCCGCGGCCCGGCTGCTGAGGCCATTGCCTTGGTGAGCGCGGGACTGGCTGCTCTCGCTAATGCGGCATAATGGATGGTTGACAGGGCGGATCGTGGCAGGTTGGCAAATGTATGTATTGTGTAGCTGCCTTCCTCATAGTAGTTGCAGTGTACATGTACGGTGTGTAGATTTACATACGGACAATCTACGCGGCACGAGACCTGTCCCCTGAAATCTATCAAATGACGCATTCCGAGTGAAGACTGTAAAGTAAACAGAACCGCAGAAGCCTTGTCCGCTTGAGGTCCCCCGCCCATCTACCAAGCCCCTTTCTTCCTCTTTGTGAGCCCATGTTTCCCTGGGAAAGTCGGCGCCGAATGTTTCCTCGGCATTTTCATTCCTCCGCCAAAGCTCCATCGGGAGGACGAATAAGGTTAAACCATGCAAAAGTCCCGAGCCGCCCCAGTTGCCGCCTGCCCCGAGGAAATGAGAGTTTCGGCCCCCACGCCGAGGCTAGGCAGGCTATAGAGCTGCAACGGTTACAACGGCACAGGTGCTCTGCATAAAATTGTCAACCCCGACAATGCTCGGAGCCGTGATGAGGCTCGTGATCCGAGATTGTAGTGGATGTTGAGGGTTTGTTGGTTCTCGAACTTCGTTAGGTGACAGTGGATAGGGGCAGGGGCACCTGCAGTAGCCGGCTCAGACTTTTCTCTACCTTCCCTTCCAGTGCTAACACGGCTGGCCAAGGTGACTATGCCTCGTTGCCAAGCCCTTTTCTTCTGGTCCAGGCCCGTGAGACTGTGTTCCTGCGGGTCCCTCATTCTCTGTCTCGGTTGACTCCACGTCGCGCGTCTCCATGATCCGCACGTGTGCCTGTCTCTCTGCCTGCCATGCCGCCGCCGGCATGCATGTTTGGCTCGGGTATGCTGTGCCATCGTTAGCTTCTGGATGTCGGGCCGGCCGTCTCGCTATTTACTTGGCATTGGACTGGACGCTTCTTTCCATGGTCCTCCGAAAGGAAAGCCCCCAACTGTCAAGGGACTTGGGGGGACTTTGACGGAACTGCAGGAACAAGAGCCAAAATCGGACTCGGAGGATCCGGAGTAAAGGATGTTTGTGAACGAGATATTGCCCGATATCGGGTGCCCGCGGCATTCCAAGGCAACTTCGAACTCAGGGGGCATGCATATAATTGCCTGAGCTGGCCGCATACGAAGAGTCCAACGTCGTCATCCCGTCATCCTCAGCGTTCAGTGACAAAGGTGCATCATGTTGGCCTCTGCCTCCCTCTCGCTCCTCGTGGGCGCCACCAGCCTCTTCAATGTGGCCCTTGGTGCAGCAGTGGGCCGCGTCGGTGCCCGTGACGGCACGGAGCCCAGTCTCACTGCTGACCCCAACACCACCACCTGGTGCACCTGGTGGGCCGATCTGACCGTTGCTAAGTCCTGCTCTAAGCTACTATCGGATAATGAGATCACTCTGGAGCAGTTTCGGAGATGGGTAAGCACTGGGAGGCCCTGTGAATGTCACAACATGCGCTGATGCCACCACCAGAATCCATCCATCCCCGAGACCTGCGGGACGCTTGCAGCTGGGCACTCGTACTGCGTTGAGGCGTTGTTCGAACCTGTCCCGTCAACCACATCGACGTCGACCACTGCCCGGATTACCAGCTCCAGCACCAGTACCACGCCTCCCATCTCCACGCCTCCCGCCACCACCACCACGCCGGGCAATGGTGTGGCAACGCCAGGCCCGATCCAATCCGGCATGGTTGGGAACTGCAACAAGTTCCATTGGGTCGAGAAGGACCAAAACTGCGCAATCATTGCGGCCCTCTATTCCATCTCGGCGGCTCAGTTCAGCCAGTGGAATCCCGCAGCCAAGAGCGACTGCTCCGGCCTCTGGGCCTCAACGGTGAGTGCCTCTTCTTCCCACTTGGGTACCTTGACAATTTGATGCTAACCTCCTACCAGTATGCCTGCGTTGGTATCATTGGAGGCAGCACTCCGGTGCCATCGACGACGCTGCCCGCCAATGGCATTGCGACGCCCACGCCTACCCACCCAGGCATGATGGCCAGCAACTGCAACAAGTTCACCAAGGTCAACCCCGGGGACACGTGTGATGTCATCTCCTTCTTCAACGGCCCCATCGCCACCGAGGACTTCGTGGTGTGGAACACCGGCGTGGGCGGACGAGACTGCCGCACTCTACAGGCTGGCACGTACGTGTGCGTCGGTCTCATCCCTGGAGGCACGCCGACAAACCCTGGAAACGGCATCGCGACGCCGCAGCCGACGCACCCGGGCATGGTGAGCAACTGCAACAAGTTCGTCAAGGTCAACTCGGGTGACTCATGCGATGCCATCGCCTTTTGGAACGGCGTTGCTGGCACCGAGTGGGTGATCAAGTGGAACACCGGCGTGGGATCAGACTGCCGGACTCTACAAGCAGACACCTACGCCTGCATCGGTGTCATTGGGGGCACGCCGACAAGCCCTGGAAACGGCATTGCCACGCCCACGCCGACGCAGCCTGGCATGGTGGATTACTGTAAGAAGTTCACCAAGGTTAACCAGGGAGACACTTGTGACATTATCTCCTTCTTCAACGGCCCCATCTCGACCGCGGATTTCATCAAGTGGAACCCAGGGGTCGGCCAGGACTGCCGTGGGCTGCAGCTGGGCACCTACGTGTGCATTGGTGTATAAGGGGGATAGGGGTCACCCTGCCGGGAAGGTCATATAATTGTGAATATAACGCAGTCGCCTCCCACACATCAGTAATGAACCTTTTGACATTCCCATCATACTTTCTGTGTACCCGAGAAGTGCCAAATCCAGCAGCTGTGCCGTTACCCATGAGGTCGATGCTAAGCCCTTTCGCCCGACAATGACAGGTTCTTACTTCCCCCGCTACCGGCAATCCCGTCGAAATACTTCGCAGTGACATCTTCCAAGACCGAGCCACCGTACGTCTTGCCGATAATGACCCCCAGTAGCTCCGCGTGCGTGATGATGCCCAGACGGACAGCGTCATGCATCTGGTCGAAGAGGTCATGCTGCCTGACGCCGCGTTTGATCCTCTCTACGCCGGGAATCTTGTCAGCGCTCTCCGCCGCAAAAAGTAGGGTCACCCCTCGCCAGGTAAAATGTAATACGTACTCTTCATAACCCGGTCTCTGCCTTTCTGGAGCTTGATCTCGTATTTCCCCAGCGATGACTTGGGGTACTCTGTCTTCAGCCCGATCGGATGACCGAGACTGGTGATTCTGTAGTCCAGCCCGCCCTTCTCGCTCTCAAACTGGAAGTACTTTGGCGGTTCTAGAGGGCCAGACAAGGGTGTCAGTTAGTCGTCCTTGCGCTGACCAACACCAACAAATCACGCCGGTCAAGACGAACCAGTGCTTCCCTCAGCCTCGACTTTGCTCTTGTTTACGACGCTCAGTCCGATGGCCGCGGGATCCACGTCGGCCCTTTGCAGCGTGCTCCGGATCACATCATCGTCCTCTGTGTGAAATCAGTCCGCATTCGACGGCCTCAAAATCCGCAACAACTGACTGTACACCACAATGCCGTGCTCGAACCGGGACTGGCCCGAGTAGCAGATGAGGAAGAAGGAGTCGACAAACCCCACCAGTCGAACCTTGCCGGCCCATCTCTCGCCATTGATCAAGATGTCCCAGGGGTGGATGTCGCTGGCTGTGTTAACTACTCGCCCTGCGATGCTAGTTGGAAGTGTCCCGGTACTCACTAATCGCACTCGATGCTCTTTTGTTGGACTGACCGGCCATGTACCCGGAGTACTCGATGATATGAGGCCATTAGCGTCAGGACGGCGTGAAAACGACGACAAGCTCCTAATCACCAGACAACAACCGAAGTAGAATGACAACTGAAGCTTGAGCCGCCTCGAGAACGCCAGCGGAGTGCCGTACAAGGGCCCAAACACATATGATGGTGACAGTCGGGTTGCTTAGCCGATGAACGAACCCGGCCGCGCGAAGCGCAGGACTAATTAATCTACAGACAGCGAAGGCTCGGAGATGCGGGGATCCAGCCTCCGCTGCGTACGACATTACGGGCGTCGGGCACCAAGCCCATTCCATAATCAGCAGGTGTTGTTCAGCGGCGCCAGGGAGCCATTGGTTTTCGGCGTGCAAGATGGCAGCTGAATGGGATGTAGGAGGTGCGGATGCTGCCATGACTGGCTGACCGGGACATCCCCACGGCCCTGATCGACATCTGTGATACGCTGCAGACA
The DNA here is from genome assembly GCA_033296685.1 of Parachaetomium inaequale. NCBI lineage: Eukaryota > Fungi > Ascomycota > Sordariomycetes > Sordariales > Chaetomiaceae > Parachaetomium > Parachaetomium inaequale. The sequence continues at coordinate 46,267 of MU854384.1, read as the reverse complement.
GAGAGAGTACAGGAGGTTGTCTATTGGCCCTGTACTTGGTTGCACCGGATGGGCAGCCCAAATTCTTGCTGCATCCTGCCGCTTGATGCCTTATCGACCCTGACTGGCCATTCTTCTCCTCAGATCTTTTCAAAGAACCTGAGGCTCGTTGGGTTGTTGAGAGTGAAGCTCACTTGAACAAATCTCCCTAGTCTTCAAATTGGGAGCCATTGACCCGTATCCTGTTCCTGGGTTTTCTGGCTGGCGGCAACCGCAGACTGGACACAACACTGCTACCTATCCAAACCTCGCTCATCACTCAACCCAGCTTCATCCTCGAGGACCACCACAGACCCCGCCAAAATGGCTCTCTCTTTGGATACCACCAAACTTCAAGCGGATGCACTCGGCAAGGTGCGGGATCTAGACACCGCAAAGATCCAAGGCAACGCCCTCAGCAGGATGCTCGACCTGGCGGATCTGACCCCCGAAACCCTGGCCAAGACCTTCAAGGACGTCGGCGAGAGCCCCGAAAAACTGCGGGCGCTGCTAAACCTCTGGTTCACGCCCTGGTTCAAGACGAGCTTCGTGCCGGACCGGGACTCTGCCGTCGCCGGCGGCCTGCGCGACGTCGAGTTCTTGGGTACAGCCGACCTGCCGCCAGGGCAACTCCCGTACCGCATGTTTGACATCGAGACGGGAAACCTGGTGGAGTTTCCCGCCATCGGCTCCCGCGGCCAGTATTGCATGCTCTCGCATCGGTGGAAGGGCGTTGAGCTCAGTCTTGCTTACATCAAGGAGGCTCGGAAGAAGGAGCTCGAGCGGGCGAGGGACTCAGCCAGGAACGGCAAGGCAACCAAGGGCATTGGAAGGAAGAGCGACGTGCAGTTGGTTTTGGAGCAGTGCAGGCTCGATATCGAGGAGCAGGAGAGCTTGATCACGGAGCTATGCGTTGAGGATGACCAAGAGGCGACATCTGTCAATGTTGGTGATCTCCTGGACCGCCGCCTCAAGGCCCGGGCTGCCGAGGACAACCTCGGATGGGCCAAGGACAAGGAAGACCAAGCCAAGACAACACTGGGATTTGCGCAGATCGAGCAAAAGATCTTCAGCCATCTTGTCGACCAGATGCAGGACCAGGTCGACGAGAAGATGGAGGAGCACTTGGGTAAATCCGAGACCAAGTCGTCTACTAGTCAGTCGGCCCCTGATGATGTCGGCGGTGAGGTGGTCAAAGGGGCCCAGGCCGAGTTCAAAGCGGCCGAGGCCAACCTCAAATCCGCCCAGAACACGCGCGATTCGGTACAGGGAGACATCAACTACTTCCGGCAGCATTGTCATCTCCGGGATGCGCTCGATGAGATGGTTTGCCGTCTGCAAAGATGGAAGTCGGCCATCAAGCTCGACCGGGCGATCGTCGAAGCAGACCGCATCTTCAAGACCAAGCTCTTTCAGCACCGGGAGCGGTGCTATCTCTGGACAGACACTTGCTGCATTGACAAAGCCAACGGCGGAGAGCTGTCCGAGTCGCTCTCGCTGATGGGCGACTGGTATGCCGATGCCGAGTACACCTTGGTGCAGCTCGACACTCGCTTCCGCGAGGAAGACGCCTTGAAGGATTGGCATCGCTTCAAGGCTGAGACAAACGGAGAGGACAAGTCGATAGCCGAGAAGCCTAATCTTCAGCGGTTTGAGGACGTCGTGGGTTCAGACCCGGAATGGTCTACCCGGGCTTGGACACTCCAAGAACTGGTCATGAGTAAGACGACCTTCTACGTCAACTCTGACTGGGAACCCCTGAGCCGGCCGGTGGAGAGCCTCGGGTACTTTTACTACTTGATCCCTTTCGTTGCACTTTACACGCGCGGCGAGACCAGGAACATTTACCGCGCTTCGTGCGCTACGGTCCGAGGGTTCTGGAGTTCAAGGGCTCTCCGGGGCATCTTAAACAACCATGACCCCTCAGGTGTGGAACAGCTCCGAGAGAACACCCAGCTGGTCAACGTAGTCTCACCGGGGGAAAGCTCAGCCCTTAACGACGAAGTATCCCGTGTCGAAACCGCCCGGCACCTGATCACTCTTCTTGACGCTCTTGGGGTCCGGATTCCAGGCAACCTGACCACGGAGACGGCAACATCCGAGATGACGCGAGCTGTGTACCTCGCCTTGGTAGACTTCACGAGCAATGACGAAAAAGGCAGAAACAAGCGCGACCACTTTCTCCGACTCAGGGAGCGCCTCCCACCACCGGACCTGACAACTCTGCCCGACAATCTGGGTGAACAAGAAAGGGAAGAGGAGATAGCTCAGCACGCCATCAAATTTCTGCTCCAGTGTCTGGTTGCCGAGACCGAAGAACTTATTCTCGCGGATCGGAAGTACATCGCTGAGTTCGGCCAGGTCCAGCAACTTGACACATGGCAGCAGGGCACCAGTCGAATGGGATTCTCTGCCCAAAGCGTGCTGGAACTATCCGGAAAGCGGAAGGCCACTGTGGCAACTGACAGGTCATACTCGCTCATGGGCGTTATGGGTGTCCGGTTTCCCGTGTTCCCAGCCGAAGGATCTGTCAAAGCGCTGGCACGCCTGCTTGACGAGGTGGTGATAACCCGCAATGACATCTCCGTGTTCAACTGGACCGGCATGGAGATGGGCAGTCCCATCCGTGGCAGGACGATGTATCCTTCCTCTCACGCAGGGTACGGAAACCAAGCGGACCGCGGCAAGCGATACAATCTCCTCCTCTCCGAGCGTGTCCAGGACAAGATGGACGACGTTGTGGCGACCTACCACAGTGTCATCCAAACGTTACGTGGCGCCATCGACTTCCTGAAGGACAGAGAGCGCAAGAATCTCCCATTCAACTGGATCGAGCGGATTGTGCAGGTCGTCCTGTTCGATACCTTCCGAGAGCTCAAGCCGCAGCAGGAAGCGTTTGGCAAGATCGTCGGATACGTAAGGGAGCACTGCCGAAAGGAGAAACTGGAGCAGGAGAAGGCGAAGGAGGCCAAGTTGGCGGAATCTGCAACCTCTCCTGATGCGACCGACAAAGGCCTGTCTTCTCTCTTGAAGAGACCTACGATGCCGACAGTGCAGTCCATGCCGTCACTGCCAAGTCCATCCTTGTCGTTGCCGGGGTTCAAGAAATCGCCATCCATTAAGAAGGATGAGGAGGACTCGAGCTCGGCGAAGAAGGGGTCCAAATTCGGTCTCGGAAAAGGCATCAAAACGCCTTCCTTCGGCTTCCCCAAGAAGGGCGGAAGTTCGGCAGGGGAGAAGGAGGCTGTCGCGGAGCCTCTGGTCACGCCCCAGGATCAAAAAGGCACTCCTGACCCACCGCTGCCCGACGAAAAAGCTGAGACTCCAGCAGCACAGCCGTCCTGGCGAGCTGTCGACCAGAAAGTGATGGAGTATTTGCTGAGCCCAACAGCCCAAAGGGCAAATCAGACTCTGCCGCCCGACCTCCAATCGATCAAGCTTGAGCCCCACGAAGGAGAACGACCACCTACCCACAGCTCCCAGAAGCATTCTTTCGAGGGACAGAGCGTCGACACCATCTCGCCCAACCCCATCATTGTCAACAATGCGGGGATCGAGGGACTTTTCGACATCCAGCGGGTAATCGTGACCATGATTGACCCTGACAAACTGCGCAGGCAGATCGCAAAGGCGGCCAGTCCAAACGCCAAGATCTCGGGCTGGTGTTCCATCAGCACCGGCTTTGCAAGGGTGGTCACCAGCTTTGCCTGCGAGAGACGCATCCTGGAGCAGGAGCTCGACGTCATCGAGTCGGTCGAGGCCAGGGTGCTGCGCGAGCAAGACAAGGACAAGGGCGAGAAACGAGGTGCCCGGCTGCTCAAGTCCCTTTCCGTCACCAAAGCCACCCCCACAACGATTGCCAAAGGCAGCGCCGAAAACACCCCGGGTAGCCAGCAGGATGCAGACACGATCAACACGCAGACAACCGACCAACCCGCCCGCCCCAAAGACGCCGAAAACGGCAACACCGAAGAAGAGCGGCTGGTCAGCCGCATGATCGACTTCATTCAAGAGCCGCAGCTCGAGTTCGTCGCGGGCGAGTGGGTGCTCGCCCGCTTCTCGGGCTGCCCGGGGGCCGACTGGTTCCTGTGCCATCTCGAGCTGAGCCCCGTACCCGGCCAGTTCTACGGCCACCGCATCGCCGCGGGCGCCATCGACTTCCACGACTCGACGCCCGAGCCGGGGCTCGTGAACGCCTGGCAGACGTACATGGACCGCAAGAAGCGCAAGATGTGCTACATCCTGGGCGACTACCTCCGCAGTCGGACGATGGGCATGGAAGGGGAGGAGAAGCTGAAGGAGGGGGCGGATTTCGCAAAGCAGGGCCTGGATAAGGCCATGAGGAGGGGGCTGCGGTCGCCTGGGACGGAGAAGTCCTCGGGTGGGGGTGTGGGAGAGGAGGGGCAAGGCAAAAACGGCGAGGAAAGTGAGGATGAGTCTGACGCTGAGGGAGACGAGAACCTCTTCGACATTGTGCTGGGACAAGGGAAGCTGGTTGCCAAGGCGTTGGGCCAGTACACCGTGCTGGCGGTGGCAGAGAAGCTGTTCGAGATGCGCGCGGATCACCTCGACAAGACGCTGGCCACGCTGGTGCTGAAGCGGACGCCGAAGAGCCTGCGGACGGCGGTGGAGAATATGAACGACAACAAGAGTTTGCTGCCGGCGATGTTCCACTCGTCTACGAGGCTGCATATGTTTTGAGGAGTCAGGGGGCGAGAGAAGATAGGGAGCAATTGGTCAAATGCTTAACGGCGACCTGGTTAACGACCCCCTAATTTATGCCATTGTTCTTCGAATGGAAAATTATAAGCGTACTCACCGTCATACACCTTCAGACACAACTACCACACCCTCTCTGTCCCATCGGTCCATACAACTACAGCCTCGCCGCTACTCCCTCCCCCCTCAAGTCCTCACACAAGCCCTTCCCAATCCAATCAGCAATCGCCATGGTCGTAACCATGGGATTCACCCCACTCGCACTCGGAAACACGCTCGCATCCGCCACGTACAAACCCTCAGTCCCCCAGACCCGTCCCCTGGGGTCCACCACTCCCTCCTTCGCCTTGGCACTCATCCGGCACGTCCCCATCTGATGCGCCGACGCGAACGGCGTCACGGGGGGCTTATTCCCATGCGCCTTGAGCTTGCCCAGCCACTTCTCGAAGTCCTTCTTCTCCTTGTCCGGGTCCCTGCCCAACTGTCTGATGAAGGGACCGAAGCCAGCGATGGAGGGGTGGATCTCCTTTGCGCCCTGGGCGTACAGGATCCTGCAGAGCTCCAGCACGCCGCGCAGGTTGTGGGCGCGGTCAAAGTCGGAGGGGGTGTAGGCAATCCGGGGGCGGCCGGTGGTTGGGTCGCGGTAGATGGAGCCCGTGTCGCGGTCACGGGTGATGGCGATGAAGGTGTTGAGGTGGCGGTAGTTGGCTGTGAGGAGCTTGCAGTCGGTTCCGGAAGCCCAGGGGAGAAAGGGGAGGCAGAATGAGGGCTGTGAAGCAGGGTTAGTCGTCTGGGTGGGAAAGGGGGATGGGAAAGGGGTTGGGCGCAGAGCATACCATCATGGACATGGCCTCGAGCTTGACGCCGTGACCCTTGGAGTCGAGGTTCTCGAACGAGCTGACTACCGAGGTGAGGGAGCCGCCTATGCAACAGTTAGTGGCTGTACTTGGGGAATGAGGTAGGGGCTGGGTGCGTACCCTCCCACGGCTGGACGTCCTCGTCAAAGATGCCGGAAACAAAGTTTGTGGGGTGCAGGTACAGGTTCCTGCCGATCTGGGGATTCTAGTTGCTGTCAGCATCATCAGTTCACGAGCTGGGTGAGCCACACTCACCTTAATCCTGCTGTTCATCAGCACCACCGGGCTCCAGAGCGTGCCACAGCTGACCACAACCTTCTTTGCCCTCACCACAACTTCCACCTTCTCACCTTCCCTGGACGTCCACACCCCCTCCACCCCCTGAGCCACCTTCTTCCCATTCTTTTGCTCAAAAAGCACCCTCTCCACCATCATCCCCTCAGCAAACTTGACCCCCTGCCTCGCCGCATCCGGGAACCACGCATTCACGGGCCCCTTTTTCTCCCCCTTCCAGCACCCGAGCGTGCAATACCCACAATCATGCTCACTCCCCCCACAATTCTGCGGCACCACCTTCGCCTGATACCCCAGCCCCTTCGCCCCCTCAAGCAACACCCGATTCCCATGATTCGGCCTGATCTTGTCGGTACACCCCATAACCTCCCACACCTTATCCAAACACCCCTGAAACTCCTCACTCTCAAAAAACGGCAACTTCCTCTCCCGCGCCCACTGGGCCCTCACGAAATCCTGCGTCTGCAGCGCCGCGCTCCAGTTGATCGTCCCGCCGCCGCCAAAACAACTCCCCGCCGTGACGGTCATGGACCCGTCATCCGTCTCGATCACCCCGCCAGCCTCAAACATGCTCGCCAGCCCGGCCTTTTGCGACAGCGGGAAGTGGCGCGCGTCAAAGTGGCGGCCCTTCTCGAGGACCAACACGTTGAGCGAGGACCCGAATTCGGCGGCGAGCCGGTTGGCGACGACGCCCGCGCCGCACCCGGAGCCGAGGATGACTACGTCGGTGGTGATTTCGACGGGGCCCTCCGGGTTGGTGGCCGAGGGGTGGAATTGGAGGAATTCGTAGGGGTGGGAGGTCGAGCCGGCGGTCCAGGCTTGGGGGACGGCCGGGAAGCCGGTTAGGGCGGGGAAGGTGGTGCTGCTGCGGATGTGGGCGAGCTTGCCGAGGGTTGTCATGGTTTTGAAGATGGAGCGGAGGGACCAGAGGGGGGAGGTGGACCAGCCCTGTAGGATCTTGACGCGGTCGGGCAGGGGGAGGGAGGGGAGGGGGGTGGTGTACGAGGTGAGGATTAGGCTGCCGGGGCGGGTGCTGGGGAGGTGTTAGTGGGTGTTATCAAAGAGGCGTGGGGATGCCGTACTTGAGGATAGAGAGGAGAATGCGGAGATCGCGTTGTTTACTGGGCGGGACGTTGGAGAGGACGGATTTGAGGACCTGGGCGAAAACTGGGTTGCCCGAGGGCTGCTCGGCGAGGTACGCTTCGAGAGTCTCTGATGGGGGGTTGAGAGGGATGGCGGCGTTCCGGAGCTTGATGGCCGCTTCGGAGTACTGGGCGCTGGGGAGGTAGAGGGTCGAGACATCTTGGTCCTTGGCGTCTTGTGCCGAGTCCTGGATGCGGATGGCTGGGATCACCGTGTCCATGAGGGCCATGAGGACCCTCCAATGGCTCTCGCCCAGGAATGCCACCGCGTCGGGGAGTTCCACGGGCATTGGCGCCGAGAGTGGCGCGGTTTCGGTTGTCGTAGCCATGCCAAGTTTTCTTTGTTGTTACCCGTCAAGGTGGCGGTAAGAAGGCTTGATCCCCCAACGTCCTCCGTTAAAACAAGGTGGTTCTGGGTGGGTTTCTTCGGGTCGCAGGGAACGTCAAGAGGTTATTAATTAGTACACGGCATTGAAGTCCCAGGGCGCCAGGGCAAGTGGGACCAAGCACTGCGCTGTGACCTCCACAGCTGCACCCCAGCCTTCCCGTCACTCTTTCCGTCGTCGATCTTGGCTGCCCCTGACAGATTTTGGGGTCAGGTGTTGGGGACAAAGACATGGGACTGATGCGGGGTTCCAGGATATCCGAGGCATCTTCTCCACAACTCATCTCCATGTGAATTGGGTTGAGGTTTCTTGGCTGCGGGGATTGCTTTGTGCAAGGGCAGGGGGAGAATTCTGCTCGGATCGACAGCCGGGCGGGATCATTCCGACACTAGGGTTACCGCGTGCCTCAACGGCGATGCCTTCGTTGCAGACCGAGAGGTGATGATGAATTAGGCGAGAATCTCGGCTGGTTCTAGTTCCAAAAGAGATGCTCAGATACATACTGCCCATGGAGTCATGGACAGCGTGGATTCTCCCCTAATTATGACCAGAACACGCCCGTGAACCAAGCCCTCATCCGCTTCGTGGCATCCCCGTCGACACCCTCTTCGCCCTCAATCATAATCCAATCGTGTGCCTCGTCCTTCATGACCTCCAGCTTGACCGGAACCCCAGGGTTGCCCCGACGCACCGCATCCGCAAACGCAACCCCCTGGTCCAGAAGGATCTCCTGCTCGCCCGCGGTGACATACACCTCCTTGACTACCTTCCCAAGCCCCCTAAACCAGCCCTCGGCATCCTCCAAATCCATCGGCATCGCCCAGCCGTTCTTCTCCCTCACCTCAGCTTCATACACCTCCACTCCCCCTACAACATCCTTTACCACGCTGGTCATCGGCTTCGGAGAGAGCATATCAATCCCCCCATTCCTCTCCACACTCGCCCAGTCCAACGTCGCACTCAACCAAGGCGAGACCAAGAACGTCCCGGCAAGCGGCTCCTCCAGCACCACCTCCCTCGCAGCGGGATGCGGCCGTAACAAATGACTCAACATCTGCGCCGTTAGGTTCCCGCCGGCCGAGTCCCCGCCAATGACCAGATTCCCCGGCCGCACCCTGCCCGACGCAAACAGGTGCGCCAGCCCGTCAGCCGCCTGCTGCAGCTGCGTCGGGTACTGCGCGCCCGGTGCGGCGAGGGCGTACTGCAGCACCGCGACAGCCACTTCGTCCTCCTGATCAACACTTTTGCTTTTGGCAGCAGACGAAGCGAGAAGATACGCGCGCGCACACCATTCCATGTGTCCCTTCAGGGCGGGCGCAATGTAGCCCCCGCCGTGCAAGAAAAAGACGAACTTCGTCGCCCTGTGGCGGTCGCCGATCCAGAGGAGTGAGGACCGGCCGTCCGGGAGGGGCTCGGTGTCGAGCTTGAGGCGGGAGGCGAGGAAGGCGGCTTCCTTGTCGCTGGGGTTCTTGCTGGCGATCGCGGCCGCGCGGGACTGGCGGCGGGTGAGCCAGGCGTTGTAGATGGTGACGGTTGAGGGGGCCATGAACTGGATTTGTTCGGCGGTGAGGTTGCCTAGGGCGAAGCGGTAGAAGGCGCATTGTGCGTAGTTGCGCAGCGAGATGCCGCGGAGGGTGGCGAGGGTGTAGCAGCGGAGGATGTTGAAGAGGAGTTTGGGTGGTGCTGGGGGGTGTTAGTCGAGATGGCTGAGGTGAGATGCGAGTGAGAATGAGGACTCACCGAGGACGAGCAGCTTCAAGATCAGACTCAACCCTCCCGTAAGGGAGAGCCCTGGTGCTTTGGTTGCCGATGTCTGTTCTTGTCAACATTGGTTCGGCGTCGATTTCCATTGGTTTGATGTAATTTGTTTATGAGAATATTGGCTGAATATGCAAGTGGACTCACCATTGTTGATTAATCCTCCGATTCCTCCCACTCAGTTTGCACTTCAAAGGTCAGTGAAGGAACTGCCGCCAGCTGATCGGGACGCGTGCCTTTTTACTTGGATTTCAGCTCCCTGGGAGACCCCTGAACTCTTTTAATGCCCGACCTTACCAATAAATGCCCCGGCTCCGTTCCGGTTTCCCATCAAATCCCCGCCAAGCGGCTCCTTCAGGCCTCAGCCCAGGAACTTGTCCCGTTCCGATATGGCTGGGTTCTCACTCATCCCAAATCGACGCTGGCGAGGGTGCTAGTGGTGTTCGGCAGGACGAGCTTGCCTGGCATTTGATCATGACGTGTCATCGTTTTCGGTTCAAAAACACGCAACCACGCCGCTAATCTCGTTAATTTGAAGTTCAGTTTTGGTCGCTGTGGCTTACCTACTGCTGTCCTTTGCGCCAATTCCGGGTTACACAGGAACCACTTACACAAGAGACGAGCCAAAATGGCTACCAATCGCGAATACCGGGGCTTCCACATCGACACGGTCGCCCGCATCATCCGCAAGACACTCTTGAACGAGTGGCTCGCCCTCCCCGTCGCAGCAGCGGTCACTTGGCTTAGCCAATCCTCATCCGTCACCCACCTCCGCCAGATTGCCCGTTTCAACATCGACCTCACCAGGCTCAGCCTTGCCCAAGTCGCCCGCGTGGCCCTCTACCTCGGTAGCACAGGCCTCCTCCTGTCTGCTAATACCTTCCTCAACAAATGGGCCGCCAACAACTGGACCGCCTCCCGGCCGGGTGAGTGGGCGCACTGGGAGCGCGAGATCGTGGTCGTGACGGGCGGCAGCAGCGGCATCGGCGCGCAGGTCGTCAAGGGCCTGCTGGCGCGCAACCCACGCACCCAGATAGTCATCATCGACTTGGCGCCGCTGGCCTGGACCCCTCCTGCCGGCATGCTTGGCACCAATCTGCACTACTACCAAGCTGACCTCTCCAAGCCGGACGCAATCCGCGCCGTGTGCGCGCGTGTGCGGGACGAAGTCGGCCACCCGACGGTGCTGGTCAACAACGCCGGGCTGGTGCGCGGGTTCTCGGTGCTCGAGGGGTCGTACAGCGACGTCGAGGTGACGCTCAAGACGAACCTGACGGCGCCGTTCCTGCTGATCAAGGAGTTCTTGCCGGACATGGTGAGGAACAACCACGGGCACATCGTCGGCGTGTGCTCAACCAGCGCGCTCATGCCGCCGCCGGATATTGTTGACTACGCGGCGAGCAAAGCGGGCGTGCAGGCGCTGTATGAGGGCTTGGGCATGGAGCTGCGGTGGCGGTATAATGCGCCCCGGGTCCGGCTAACGAACGGCGTGTTCAACTTCATTCGGACTCCGTTGTTGAGTGGGAACCCGTCGCAGCCGCAGTTCTTGGCGCCGATATTGCATGTTGAGACGGTGGGTGAGGCTATTGTTGATGCGTTGTACAGCGGGTTTGGGGGAGTTATTTATTTGCCAGGGATTATGAGATACATCGCCATGCTGGTAGGTGCTCCAGGCTCTTCCTCTGTCATGGATTCACTGACTCTGAGTAGAGGGCGGCTCCTGAGTGGTTATTCCGCGCCGCCATCGCGAGCACTACAGCCCATCTCGCAGTAAAGTTTCCTACACGGCAGCGCCTTGATGAGGCCGGAGGGCTGCAGACTGTTTCCAAGTGACTACAAGCCGAGATATGATGGTGTTCCGGGTATCTGATCATGGGCAAGAAACACACCAGCTTGGATACAACTTTGTCAACATGTATATCCCTACATACCTACTTTATATATCCTGCCGGTTAAAAGGTACTGTATGTCACATTGTTGTGTCTTGAGTCCACGCCTTTCTGTTTTGTGCCAACGTCCTCCCAGTAACACCGTAGTGATCTGGGAACTGATCTGGTCAACACCCGCTGGTCATACACATGGCGCACTCGAAATGACAAGAATCAAAATAAGTCACCCCCCAGCATCAGGGGTGCTTGAAGTAACACGGTGGACCCTAGCCTGTCCTGTCAAGTTATCAGGAGGGTATTTCGGCCAGCTCTCCACCCACTCGGGATGGTTCCGACCGCCACACTAACCACCACATTCCTCCGCCTTTGTCCCGACGATCTTGAACCGATCTTCTTGTGACCCCAGTTCCCCGCATGTTTCATGTGGACTTGGAATTGGGGATGGAACAAAAGCCGAGGCGGCGGAAAGCCACCAAGCTGACACTTGACATTTGACCTCTTTAGACAACGACACCAACTAGCCCGGAAACTTTGTCAACCCGCAACCGTCAACAACACCATCCATATCCCACCCGTCCTTCACACCTGTCTCCCCCAGAGTCATCTATTTTCACTTCCAACCTTCAAAGTTCAAGTCGCTCCGAAAGGATTCCAGCATCGATATAACTTCTCCCTTCTTAAAGCGGCAACCATCCTCCAGTCCTTGGCTATTATCGTCCTGTCCGATTCTCACCAACCACCAACCACCATGACACCCGCAACTTCCGACTCGGGCCCCTCCGAATCCCCAACCTACACAACCTTCGCGTGCATCGGCACCGGCTTCTCCGGCATCTGCCTCGGCGCGACCCTCGCCCGCTGGCACCCTTCATCAGGCCATGACACACAAGAACCCTCCCTCCGCCTCTTCTCCCGCGACCCAGACCTCGGCGGCACCTGGCTGGCCAACGCCTACCCCGGCGCGGCATGCGACGTCCCCTCGGCGCTGTACTCCTTCTCGTTCGCCAGCAACCCGGACTGGAGCCGCGTGCTGCCGCCCGCGGGGGAACTGCACGCCTATCTGGGCCGCGTGGCCGACGCGTACGGGGTGAGGGAGAAGACGGTGTTCGGGGTGGAGATATTCAGGTGTAAGTGGGTGGAGGAGAGGGGGAGGTGGCGGTTGTGGGGGCGGGATTTGAAGAAGGAGAAGGATGGGGAGGGGGAGGTGTTTGTGCATGAGTGTCGGTTTTTGTTTTCGGGGGCGGGGCATTTTACGCAGCCTAGGGAGTTGGGGGTGCCTGGGTTGGAGGGGTTTGGGGGGGAGGTGTTTCACTCGGTGCGGTGGAGGGGGGACGTGGATTTAGCTGGGAAGAGGGTGGTGCTGTTTGGCAACGGGTGTACGGCGGCGCAGATCGTGCCGGCGATTGTTGGGCGGACGGGGCATCTGACGCAGGTGGTGCGGTCCAAGCATTGGGTGTATCCGCCCATTGATAAGAGGATGCCCGAGGCGGCGAAGGCGTTGCTGAGGGTTGTGCCTGGGCTGGCGACGGCGCAGCGGTTTTTGGTGTATTTCCTGGCTGAGGTCGACTGGAAGGGGTTCAAGTTGACCGAGGCGGGGGCCAAGTTCCGGAAGAGCAAGAGGAGGAAGGTCGAGGAATACATGCGGAAGACGGCGCCGGAGAAGTATCACGATATTCTCATTCCGGACTTTGAGGTTGGGTGCAAGCGGCGGATTTTTGACAGCAACTACCTCGAGAGCCTCCACGCCGAGAATCTCACGCTGACGAACGAGGGGGTGACCGAGATCCTGCCCAACGGGGTGCGGATGCAGAGTGGTGAGGTCGTCGAGGCGGATGTCATTATCCTGGCGAACGGCTTCACCACTAACCAGTACCTCGGCGGCGTCGAGGTCATCGGCCAGGATGGTGAGACTCTCGAGGAGCATTGGGGGTCCTTCGGCGGGCCCGAGGCGTACAACTGCACGGCTGTCAGCGGCTTCCCCAACATGTTCTTTCTTCTGGGTAAGCTATCCCCCCCTTCCTTTCCCTGCTCCCACCAGCCAACGCAATGTAGGCCCAAACACCGCCACCGGTCACACATCGGCCATCATGGCCATCGAAAACGCAGTCAACTACTCCCTGCGAGTCCTTCAACCAGTTCTCGAAGGCCGCGCGAGTGTGGCGAACCTCAAGCGGTCCGCGGAGGAGGACTACGCCAACCGCATGCAGAGCGCCCTGAAAGGCACGGTTTGGATGTCTGGATGCAACAACTGGTACACCCGCGGCCCAGGGGGCAAGGTCTGGAACGGCATGACATACCCGTGGAGTCAGGCGCGGTACTGGTATGAGAGTCTGTTCCCGGTGTGGCAGGACTGGGAATATACTGTAAGTTGGTGCCTGGTCTCGTGGAGTGCTGAGATGCTGACAAGTTCAGGGAAAATCCGACCCAGTCATTGTTAAGCGGCGCGATTTTGGGCTTTGGTTCCTGAACTTTGCGGTTCTTATGGCTGCTGGGCTGTTTGCGTGGGCTAGGAAGAACCCGGATTCCCTGGTTGCATCCGTAATAGTATCGCAGGCCTCGGCGGCATTACCTGGGTGGAAGACGTGGGCGTTGGGCTTACTGCCTAAGCTTCGTCAAAGTTGAAGGGAGTCCACAGGGGTGGGGGATCCTGTACGAGTAGTGTATATTGTATGATAATGGATTCACTTGGATGCAGCACGATCTCTCGATGCTCCGAAATACCGACTGACGGGTCTTGGGCAGCGTATTAGTCCATGCTGTCTTCAGGCTGAATCGAGGTCCTCTTCTGACGACGAGTGCATTTGGTTAAGTATTATGGCCTGTTCCGCCCAGATTTCAAAACTCTACATCATATTGGATATCCAGATGTAAGCTTCGTGCACATTTGTACCCAAATTCCTATAACCTATTAGTAAATGTCCATCCCCAAGCCGCCGGCTATCATATCGAGAGACTGGTCCCAGCTGAAGACCATGCCTGCTCCCATCATATCCGTGCCAGCAGGCAACTGCCACTGAAAACTGCTGCCAAAATCGAGCGGCATGTCATCCGGCTGCATGGCCGGCATCTGTTGCCCCGAGCCAGTCGCTTCCCCATGTGCTGCCGCAGAAGACATTGTTGGCGGTCGCAACGGTAGTTCTTGGTCTTTGTCTAATATGGCTGTGATGGGTCAGAGATCAGGATCTGTCATGAAATAGGGAAGCTGGGGCAGGGCTCACCTGAGGAGCGAGACATGACATCAGCATGAACCTTCTGGAGAAGCCTCAGTGACCTCTGCGCGGAAATACTGAACGAGGTGAAGTGCGCGATTATTCCCTGACAGAGCATCCACGCTCTTTCCAGACGCTGTCTGTCCACCGACGCCAACAGCGTGGGGGAAAGATATCCGACAATGACGGCGAGGCCTGCGGTAAAGGCGTCTGCTCTGCGGTTAGCATTGTCGAGCCTCGCTGGGGCATGCGGAAGCCATACATAACCCGTCCCACCACCATCCGCCCGTCGTGGGTGTTAGGTATGTGCTGTGGACCAGTTCAATAAGGTCTACTGCGGCTCCCAGACATATCTTAGCGCATCCCGCCGCGAAGGATGTGAATAGTTCTTGGCCGGCAGTTACGGGACCTGGTCGTGTTGGCGAACTTGGTTCCGTCGCGGGGGTTGCCTCTGTGTTTGCGCAGAGTTGCGTGAGGATCGGGCGGTGGAGCATGAGGCGTAGGTAAAGAAAGCTGCGCCATGTAAGTCTTTGTGGGATAAGTTGGCAGGTAGACCGACCTACCTTCCATGCAGGACGGTTCGTTGGGCGGCAATGACGAGTCTACGCTCTTCGTCGAGGCCACTGATATCGCAAGGCGATTTCCAGGACATTATGGGGGACAGAGCTGTCTCGTATCTCGAGAGCTTCGCGTCCAGCTCCAGGATCGAGTCCATTCCGTGCGGCTTTTGTTCAAACCATGACGGCGGCCCCGTGGCGGACCCTCCGGCTGAGGGTTGGTAGACATTGGAGAGGATCTCGCCGAGGATCCGACATAGTCGTATGTACTCGATGTAGAAGCACATCTTGGACGGCGCATTGTCGCTTGTTGGTTGGGGCTGGAGGGATTCCTGGTTCCTACCGAACTCGATAGTCGAGGGAGGCGGCAAGTCTGGCAGATGGGCGGTCATGGTAGGGCGCCCGTACGTCATGCTGACAATCCTGCAAGGGTGTAAGTAGGAGTCTGGGAAACAGGGGCACAGGGGCTTACATGTCCAAGATCACACAGCCGTGCCACGTCCGCCTTCTGATCTCGGTTTCTAATGGCGGCCGGGAAGCCCGATCGGCCTCTGTATGTAAGCCCAGCCCCTGCGCGACACGGCACGCAAGGCCCACGGCGTTCCAGCACCGGCTCGGGAACGGGGTGCTCTGAAGCAGGACCGCCATCAACAGCAGCGACTGAACGACACCGACGTTGTGCATATCAATGAAGTCTAGGCCCACAAAGGCCTTGGCTCGGTTGAAGAAGGTTTCCACGGCCGAGACCTTGTCCTTGGGGCTGAGGTCAGAAAACTGGGAGCCGAGCGCAAAGACTGTGTTGAGAGCGCAGTGGAAGACAATAGTCCCCGCGTCGGCGCCGGGGGTGCTCCCCAACCCCAGACCTTCAAGTGAGCGCTCTGCGGCCTGCTCATGTGAGGGCCGCCATAGGCTTTCATAGGCCCGGAGGAAGGTGGGCTTGTCGAAAAAGGGGTACAGCCAGTACACGCGCTCCCAGAAGCGGCTCAGCACGTGGTCGGCGAGATCGCGCGGCGGCAGGGCGAATTTGTCTGGTTGGGTGAACTGGGGATTGGCCAGTGGATCTGATCTTGCAAAGTTTACCGACACGGCCGGGACACTCGTTGCACTGGTCCCTGTATGCCCCGGCTGGTGTGGCTTGACTGACGTGTAAGCCTCTTTCATGAAGGACGCGGCGGAAGAGCTGCCGTAGAACTCGTTGGCGGCTTCATACGTCTGATTGGTATCATGTTCCGTTGTTATGGTACCCATGGCAGTGACGCTGGCCGTCGACTCGGTTGCGTCCATGCGCTCATGGTCTGGAGAAGTCACTGTGACTGGGGGACGCAAGCTCGGGGACGAAACATGGCCCCGGAGGCCCTGAGCAGGGCTCAGAAGCGGAAGGCTGGTCTCACTCCGGCGCTCCCCTGATACCAGTGGAGATAACGGAGAGTGACTCGGCAGCGCGGATACATCCTCGCCGTCTCCGGAGTCCAGCGGTGGGATGGGGATCCCATGGTCGGTGCACGTCTTCTCGAGCCGCTGGATCCGGTCATGCAGCACCTTGATGTAGCTGGGGGCTGTTTGTCAGCGAGCGGGATACGAGCCGCCAAGCGAGGACTCATAACTCACGCTTCATTACTTGCCGTCCGCGCATTCTCGAGGGTGTAGATGCAGTGGTGGAGCGGCAACGACCGGCGCTGGCAAGTGGAGCAGATGGGCTTCGCGCCGTCGCACCGGGACTTGCGCTCGCGGCACGGCTCGCATGCGAGCGGGATCTTTCTCCGGCGCCGCTGCTCGACTCGCTCGCTGCGGCGTTCAGAGGCCATAGTTCGGGATGGCGCCGACGATGCGGCCGGAATCGTGCCTGGTTGCGGGCGGACGTGAATGCGAAGGATAATGGGGCCGTCGGGATTCGAGCACGGAAACGAGCCCGATGTTGGTTCCCAACAAACCAGGTTCTTGGCCCGAGGGTGCCGAGTTGGTTTCGAGGGGCATGTGTTGATGGCCGCGCGTGGCGGAAAGAAGCCGAAAAAATCGGACAGTTTCCGAAGTAGCTAGGACAGGGGTGGTTTGGCGGTTTCAGAGATCCACATTTCTGGGATTGCCCGTTTGGGAAATGCACGACAACACAAACCACGAAGGGGCGCCAAATCATGCCTGGCGGATCAACAGTCATGGCACACCACGGACATATGTTGAGGGAGAGAGAAACAAGCGAAAGGTGGGCTATCACACTTCTTCCTCAGCTACTGGTCAAAGTCCTTGGCACTCCCTTTATGGTCACCACATGGGCACAGAACACTTCGACTGGAGTGACCGAGTCTAGGGCTCAGCTTGCTTGAACAAACACAGCATCTGGAATATTTGGACGAGGGAGTCAGGTTACCAAGATCTAGTAGCGATGTACTCACGTGGCTCAGGGAGTCCAAGGCCACGACTCCCTTTCAACTGTGGTGTCACTAAATCCCCCCTTGCTGCTGCTGTGTTGTTCAGGAAGCAACCACAACAAGCCATGTGGATAACCGAGGTGTGTTAAACACTGACCAGGTGCATGTAGTTGGCGAGATGGATGAGGTTTGGGAGACAGGCAGTTCTGTCGGCTTTTGTTTCTTTACAACACCACACACGCCACCAAAACCGCCCCCTTCCTAGCGAAAGCAACGAACCCGAGTAAAGCCCAGCTCTTGTGTCCCCAACGCCGCCACCTCTAACCCCCCAAAAGGAACCGCCTACGACTCTAAATGTATTCATTCCCCGCCACTTCCCTCCTCTTCCCTGCCCCCTTCCCCACCCATCTCACCACCATCCCCCCGTCTCACCACAACCCCGACCTCGCCCGCTCAACTCTTACTAATCCACAAATACACCGTCGGCACCGTCCCCTCCCTCTTTTCAACCCAGCCCATATCCCTCACCGTCCTCGCCATCATAACCTCATCATCCCCCGTACAGTGCTCCTTCCACCCCCACTTCCCGCCCCCCTGCGGGTAACACTCCCAAAACTGGTTCTTGGCCTTCTCCGGGTTATCCGCGCCAAACCCGACCAGCAGCTCGGCCATGGTGATGTTGGCGGGCACTTTCGCCGCGTGAAAGGGTATGTCGCCGTACGTGCCGGGGACCAGCGTCCAGGGCGGGGCGGCGCACTTGAGCACGATTACTTTCGCGTGTTCCGTCGGGAAGAAGTAGTTGAACCCGGGCTCAGTGCCGGCGCCGCCCGTGCCGTTTATGTGGTTGGCTGCGGGGAAGTCGGGGTCGACCACCGGGGCGGGTTGCGGGAAGCGCGCGGAGCCGTTGAGCCCGGAGATGTATTGGTACATGAGCCCCTGCGCGTCGAGGGCCATGGCCGTGCCGAGTTGCGGAGGAGGGGGCATGGCTGGGGTGTAAGGGGGCGGGGCCAGGGGGAAGTAGGGGTTGCCGCCGTAGTACATCATGGGCGGTGGCTGGCCTGGGGCGGGCATGGGCATGCCTGGGGGGAAGGGCATGCCCATGCCGGGGACTGGATAGTAGGGGTGTGGGACGGTGAGCATGGTGCCTGGCGGAGGGGGGCCGATGTCCGGAGGAGATGGCGCGCCGGTGATGTGGACGAAGGGGGGCGGGGGGCCGGGATCGCGGCCGAATGCGGGATTGTTGCCTCCGCCAGGGAAGTTCATTGCCGGGTTGTGAGGAGTGGTGTTGAGCGTCTGGTGAGCCGCTGGTTATGGTTGTTGCCGTGTGTTGGTATGCTCAGAACCGATATGGGCTGGGGATGATGGTGAAGAAGCGGAGGAGCTGGGAAGGCAGGAGGATATTTATACAGCAAAACAGCAGAGCCATGTTTGGATTCTAGGAGCATCACGAGGCGAGGGCTTCATCATGCCCCCTTTGTGAGTCAGGCCATGCGTATCAGGGGCCGTCAGTGTGTAACCGGCGGGGCCTTTGTGGTGTTGTTGGCGGAATAGGACGGCTGTGGCTGACGTGGAGAGGTCATTTGCTGAAGAGGGGTCGAGATGAACGTTGGTGGTTGTAGTTGGGCTTTGTAGTTGAGTAGGTTGAAAGACAAAAGCAAGTAGAGTTATAGGTGAGTTGGGACCACAATAGCTTCCCTGTCTAAGCGTCCCTTCGTAGTCGAGGGCACGCCCTTGAAGGCGTCCATTGTTGGCAAGGACCAGAAAGAACTAAGACGAAGGATGTGTAAGTGGAGGCCTAGTAATGTTCGACGTGGATAATGTTCGACGTGGATAGTGTTCGACGTGGACTCTATATGAATGATACTAGCATTTTGCACCCGTAGTTGTGACTGGAAACATACCGTGAGTTGAGCGGTTTCAAAGCAGTGATCGCTTCACGTTGCGTTGGCATATTGGCTCAGACTTGTCTAGGAGCTCGTGCGTGAGCTTGAGGGAGTCAGACGAACCGTTTCACCGACGTCTGCCCTGGCGGCTAGCACGAATCTGACATGAGATTGCAGTGTGAATGCCGGAGTGGCACATCTAGATGTGCTGTCACAATGTTGATCGACGACGAGGAGAATGATAGCGGCCGTTATGCGCTGCCACTCAAAGAAGCTCTGGCTTGACATGGTCACGTTGACCAGCACTCCACTCCTCCATCAGACGCTCAAAGCCGGGCACAATGTACAAAGAAGTATTGTGAACCCGAATACTCCCCAGGTTCTCCGGGCCACGAGACTTCTAACACGCATCTGCATCCGATCAGAAGAGTCATGCCACATGATGCGGCTCTGCGAGCCCGGCACCCAGGACAGCGTGGCCTCTAGGAAGTTGTAGCGAAGTTGGTGTTGATGTATGCCAAATTCATGGACTATGTTGGCTGCGCCCGAAGCATCACAGCCGAGTGTTGAGTGTGGGTATATCAAAACAGGCGCCAAACACAGCTCAAGACCTCTCTCTGCGAGAGCATTTGACGCGGCCTCCAAGAAACCGCCCTCAATTCCCGCGCATCTTCTCCCAAGAATCATAGACCGCCAACACACGTAACCCCCATCGTGACCCATCCTTCTCCGTCCTACACGGCATGCCTAGCCGCCCCATTCCCGACATGAACCGCCAGATCTGCCATCCATTATGTGCAAGCATGTCCATATCCTCCCTCCCTCGCCCCCCTCAATCCCCAACATCCTGCCCCACCAACCTCACCGCCCCGCCGCTCTTGCCCATCTCCCCCTCCCGCCTCGCCTGCTTCCGCCGCTCAACGTCCCCCACCAGCGCCTTGAGATAGACCTCTGCCTGCACGGTCGCGCTGTAAGCCTCGGCGGTCCAACTCCAGGCGTTCTTCCTACCGGCGTCGGCGCCCGCGGCGAGCAGGGTGCGCAGCACGAGCAGGTTGCCGTTGCTGCTGGCAAAGTGCAGCGCCGTGTTGCCGTCGGCGTCGGCCTGGGCGAGGGCGGCGGCGGCGCCCCCGGGGGCGTACGTCAGCAGGATCTGCACGAGCGTGTCGTGGCCGTGCAGGCTGGCCTCCATGATGGCGTCGCGGCCGCGGGCGTCCTGGCGCAGGATGGAGGGCGGGTCGTGCTCGCTGAGGAAGTGCACGACGTCGGTATGGCCCGCGGCGGCGGCCAGCATCAGGGCCGTCTGGTGGTCGTCGTTGAGGGCGGGCGTGTCGGCCTCGTGGCCCAGCTCGACGAGCAGCTTGCAGATGGCGAGGTGGCCGAGCAAGGCGGCCAGGTGCAGGTTGGAGTTGGCGTTGCCCGACAGCGAGAGGTCCGGGTTGTGCAGCAGGTGCGGGTGCGACTGGAGCACGCGCCGGGCGAGCAGCGCGTCGTTGGCGTGGATTGCCCGGCGGAGGCGGATGGAGGGGTCGATCCTGGGTGGCAGTTAGCTGGGGTCCGGGATATCGTGGGTTTGCACGTACATGGTTGTCGGTGACAGCGGGGCAGCAGGACAGCAGGGTTGGAGGATGACGCGGAAGCCAACGGCTTTGGTGGTTGCGGTGCTGTGGCACGGAAACAGACCCCTGTCACGGCAACCTGGAATGGCGGGGCAGCTCACAGCCCCGCAGCGTGGCCCTCGTTTGTGGGTCGGGCTGTTTTGACAGGTTTCAATTTTCAAATCTCAATGGCACAAGACTCGACCACACGCAACAGAAATTCAGTACGGCGGGGAGCACACCTCATTCATGTCACCAACTCACCCCAAAATCGACCTGTGTTGCATGCGGCACGAGCCTGCCGCGGCGCGCCGGCTGCTCGGGACACTTCAACCAATTCCCAGTCACATCGGGTACGGTACCATCCACAGATGTCGAGAGAAGGTGTTTTCCTTTGTTCCCTTTCGAGTTGGCTTTCCGTAAAACTTGCATTGGCCTCGCCTATACCGAGCTGCGGTGACCATCAGGGTTAGGGTCACAGAACACCTCAAGAACTGTACGAATCCTGCCTTGGGATGCTTCGGCTGTCTGATGTTGTTCAATCATGGAATGCGTGGTTCTTTATGACCCTCGAGTCCTCGACAAGAAATGATGATCGGGAGGTCAAATTCCGGCCCGGCTTCAGCCTTTGTTCCGCATGCAATCATGTGCTTGTTCCAGTCGGAATAGGACAGTGCGGAAAAGGGTGGACGGACTGTCTTTGAGAGACTGGGCACCACAATGGCCTTGTGCTCAAGACAGAGCGGTGCATATATAAACTTCGCCCTACGGTCCTCCCTTTGAAGCATTGGAAACACAACAACTCAGTTACAGCCACAGATTCCCTGAACAACAACAAGCCAGAATACCCAAGGCACCTACGGATATACCGACACAAGCTCACCATGAGCCAAACTCTTGCCGTTCAATCTTGGAAGGCAGCTGGCTGGCACAGCCTCCCCGCCGAGCTCCGTCTCATGATCTACCCGCTCATGTGGGAACCTCGGGTCGTGCAGATAGACCAGACAAACGGAGGAAAGTTGAAAAATTACACACAAAAGGGGAATGCCAAACTCAAAGTCCGCAGCCTTCCACCAACGACGCTCCATCTCAACTACGAGGCTCGCGAGCTAACTCTTCACCACTACCTCCCGTTCTTCGAAACCAACTACTGCGGCAGCGTCAGTTACATCAACCCGTCTCTGGATATGCTCAGCCTTTCCTTCTGCCCGGAATACGAGGCTCTCCTGGAATACCGCCACGATATCGATATCGACTTGAAACGACTCTTTGACATCCTGGCCCCGGTAAGACACATCACCATTACAGTGGCCGCTCCCAACTACCTTGGCCGGTCGCTCTTGACATTGGCGGTGAGGATCACGCCAGGAACCTTCGATCCTAGGTTACAGCCCAACTTGTTGCCGTTTCGTCTCCATGCGAATGACGGACCCATCGACATCATGTTGTGGGTCAGACAGTGCTGTGAACCCGGGTGCCAGGCGCTGCTTGACGATGACCTTTCTAAATACACCCATCCAGACAGCGTGGGACCGTGG
The DNA here is from genome assembly GCA_033296685.1 of Parachaetomium inaequale. Classification (NCBI taxonomy): domain Eukaryota; kingdom Fungi; phylum Ascomycota; class Sordariomycetes; order Sordariales; family Chaetomiaceae; genus Parachaetomium; species Parachaetomium inaequale. The sequence goes on along the minus strand of MU854384.1, from coordinate 24,056 downwards.
TGTCAGCATGTGCTCGGGGATTCGGTCGAGGCTGGCAGTGCGACGGAAACACATCGCCCCTGTGAGGAGATTATAGCGGACATGGAGTCACCGATCCCCTATCACTCCTACCGTGTCCCACTACCACGACCGGTCCGGGCCCAATGGAAGTGCTCATGTCATGCACCTAACTTTCATCGTTAGCGCTGGCTACCATGGAGTTCAGGTTTGAGATGCCAGAGCATGAGAGCATGAGGATGTTACTGTGATGGCTCGGAAGTACGCCGTCATGATTTGGCAGACGATTGGGATTTGTGTAGAGGAGGCGGCACTTTTGAGGGAGTTTGGGTCTTTTTCGGAGCCGTTTAGTTAGAGAGATATTTTACCTGCTTTAATTACCTACCTACTTTACCAAGGACGTTCCTAGTACGTAGTCGAAAACCAACTGACCCCCGAAATTCATGATTTTAGTGACATATATACAGTTCTGATGATTGAAAGGGTGGAACTCGAATCTATGTAGCGCTGGTTTTATTGCCCGGTAAGTTTTGCTAGTTTACTGCTAGCCGGTGTGCAATCAGTGATGGTATGTACCTAGGCATCTAGGGATTTCTGCGAACTTAGCAGTAGACCCCATCAAAATATGAAGTACGGTACCTACTGCCTACCTTACTAACATACACGCCCAACCCTTGTGCCCGAACTTTGTTCTTTGTATTTGTGACGAACCCGGGAACACTATTTAGATTGATACCTAGTGCCTTAACACTTATGAGATGGCTACACTCACAGAAAAAAGAAAGCAAAGGCAAAGACCCCTCAGGCTCAAAGTCCGGAGCCCTCCACCTGTCACATTACATCTCACAACTCAGGCTACGAGGCTCGCCAAGAAATCCTCCGGCATTACATCCCCTTTTTCAGGGGACCCAAGAAGGTCGCCTACATCAACCCCACTCTCGACGTTTTCTTTGTCGAGCAGTGGTTCTCTCCGACTACGAAGCGTTCTCCCCCGAAACACGCCCGTGGCAGAACGCTTGCGTTCCGTGATATCCGCCGCACAACGTATTTCTTTCAGTTCCACGAGAGCGGACGGTACGGAGATTGACTGACAGTGCTGGGAATCACTGACGACTAGGGACATCGCGTGGTTTCCTGCTTGCTGCACTATAGACTGGCACTGCGCCATGTGGTACACGGGAAAGAATTACACAATGGTGTGGTAGAGAGCATGCAGTTTCCCAGAGTGTACCCAGCGCAACTTCAAATATAGGGGGGATCTACCCATAAACCTACATGAGCCGATGTACTGCGGCAAATGGGTGGATGAAGTCGCCTTCACGTTCAAAACCTGTGAGAGCACAGTGTGGCCGCAAATTCATTGATATTGTGGGCTGGCTAGTCAAGCAACAGGCTCGGGGGCAACCAACGACATAGAAACTGGCAAGACGCAGTCTCTCGGAAAGTAGACTTCGAAGAGTCCGGTAGTAAGGAGGAGACCGAGGCGGGACAGGGGTTTCATATTAGAGAGGGAGTCGATGACAGGTGAAAGACGAGATGGTCGGGAAGGAAGAAAGGTTTGGGCAAGGGAATCATAGGTAAGCGGTGACGGCGCTATCTCGAGGAATTTGGGTGGTTTGTTTTTTGGCTCCAATATTGCATATGCATGCTCTAATCAGTATTATATGGCCACGCAGAATGAAGTGAATGGTATCAAGCCTGAAACGAAGCGGTGAGATCTGTCTAATGAGGAAGCTAATTAATCACCCGGGCCTTCCTAAAAGGATGCAGGCGTGAACTATGTTGAGCTGCCTATAATTTACACTGCTGTCTCAGGTCTCACCTACTCAGATCTTATCCAACTCAGAGTAACTTGCCATTAATTGGGCGGACTCCATCATCTCTCTAGAGTACGTACATAGTAAGCAAAAAGTCAACAATCTGTAAATTATTATCACATAGGCAAGGCCACGGAACGCCACCGAAGAGCGATTGTACAATGCGTATATACCTGATTATTTGATGTATTATTAATCAAATCTATATCAGCCACAGCTGGAACAACAGGCACAGGAACTTGCGTTCCTAGAAGCTCACCCTGTATATTAAGCGACACGTACCGAGTTCTAGTAGATCCGAGTACGGGTAGTCCGAGGGATGCACAGTCTAGCACCAGACTGCAAGCCGATGGCCGTGCTTTACTCGGTACTCCGAATGCGAGCGCGGCACGTTTGGAACTCAGAGTCCAAAAACTGACCTGAGTCGGGCTCCCGTCGGATTGGTATTTAAACCCGCAGTGACCATCGTTTCGACTCTGGAACTCATCATCCTCATCTCCATCACCATCCAGTCCAGTCTCCACAAGACCATTCAGCTCATCCTCTCCTACTACCAGCCTCGAAACTTTAAAAATGCTCGCCAAAGCCCTTATCCTCGCCGCGGCCAGCCTGGCCACCGTTGCCCACGGCGCGGCTCTGCCCGGCACCAACACCGACAACGGCAGCACGGCCCTGCGCCCTCTCCTGGCTGACTTGGACGGGTCCACGGCCCATAACATCTCGACCAGGACCACTGCCAACCCCGCCGTCGAGTGGACGGAATACGAAAACCGCCAGTGCGGTGGCTGGTCCGTCAATTACCAGATCCCGGACGACAGCTGCTACCTGCTCCCTACGGGCGACGGGTTCGACATTCGGGGCATTGCGGACACTTGCCGAGGTTCGTGTTTCTGCCGCTTCGACTCCCAAAATCTCCCCATCTCTGGATTCCCTTCCCTTCATTTGCTCTCTCCCTTGATATCGTTAGGGCGCTTGAGGTGGGCAATCTGGACAAGGACTAATATTCCCCTCAGTGTTCATCTACCAGTCCAAGAGCTGTACTGGAGCCGAGTTCCAGGCCTACGACGGAAATTGCTACGACGTTCATGCTTTTTATAGCATCAAGGCCTTCTGCCACTAGACCAGGCCACTAGGCGCTACTGCGGGCTCTTCCGGGGCCAGGTTGACGGGTTTGGTGGGAGCGCCGGAGGGGGCGTGATTAGCTTGTATGGAGGTGTTTCTCTTCTGGGGCAGGGGTAGTTTAGTATGAATGCTATTCTTGGCGAGTTGAACGCTTGTTCGCTCTCAATCTGCGAGGCTATCATGTATGCGAAAGGCTAAAGCTACTTCCTAGGCTTACAACGTGAATAAACAAAGACTCTTACTGGAATCGAGGCTTATTCGATAACCACTGTGCTCTTGCAACCAAAACTTCCCCATTCGAGCACACCGCTACCTCCTGCTCACCTCTAACCAGGTAGGAATCGGAAGTGACGAGGCAGGAGCCGACATGAAAGAGGAAGCCAACAACGAGCTCGAGTCCGAGAACGAGGACTGATGGACTGGTTGTGGACAAATGTTCGAGAGTTAGAGATAGGATATGGTAGGTTAATAGGTTGGGGTGCTTGGGAGTCAAGTAACACGTTGATAAATACAATTGACAGTTTGGACGTGCTCGTGTGTCCCGTCCAGACTAGATGATAAATTAATTATATACGACATGTTTATGTACACGGTGTACAACTGCTTGCGCCTCGCCACAAGCAAAGACCAGGGACCTTGGACCGGACTCTTACGAGGCCCAACCTAAAGCGCCGCAACAACACCAGCAACCGCAATCGCCGCGGCCGCCGCAACACCCATCATGCCCGTCTCCCTCGGCACACCGCCCGTCGACGTGCTCGTCGTCTCGGTAGCCCCAGCCCCAGCCGCGCTCGTCTCGCCCGAGTCCCCATCCCCATCCTGCGAGTCGCCATCACCCCCGGCGCTCCCAGTCTCCGACTCTCCCGCCGCCCCGGTCGTCTGCGACGCAGAACCCGTCGTCACCGTACCCGAAGTAGTAACGCCCTCGTCCCCATTCAAAGCAGCCACGATCCCCAGCACAGCCTTGGTGCAGCTCTCCGAGTCGCTAATAACCAGCAGCTCGGCCACGGCACTGATCTCCCCGCCGCAGCTGCTCGCGATACTGTGCGCCTCGGACGCGGCGCTGCTGATCCACGAGGTGGACTTGGACTGGTAGGTCGACCAGGCGGAGCTCAGCGACGCGGGCGGGGTCAGGGTGGCCGTCACGGAGGGGTCGCACAGGGTCGTGAGCGAGTCGGCGATCGTCTCGGCGGCCGTGACGGCGTTTTGCGCGACGACTGTGACTAGCCACGAGGCGAGGGCGTGGTTGGACTCGCGCGGGGCCTCGTGGGCGAGGGACGCGTACTGGCGGGCGCACTCGAGGGATTTGGAGAGCTCGGCTGGGTTGAGGTCGGAGAAGACTGGGTCGCCGTCGAATTGGCGCGTGGCGAGGCGCGCGGCGGCCGGGTGGAGCACGGGAGCCGGCGTGACGAGCGGTGCCGGGGCCGGGTTAGCGAGCGCGAGTGTCGCGCCCGTGAGGGCGAGGAGGGTAGTGGTGGTGTGCATTCTGGCTGTGGTGGTTGGGGGGAAGTGATAAAGGAGTGAGTGGGCCGTTCGGTGGTGAGGAGGGGAGAAAAGCGAGGAAGGGAGAAGAGGTCGTGACTGGATCGTGGTGCCCCTTGAACAATATACAGTACCTATGGGTGGGTCACAGAAATTACCCAGTCTCCCCGTTGCAATGCAACCCTGGTCGCTCCATGCATGGATGTCAACATCCACTCGGTAGCCGGGCGATCCGGCAGCTGAGAGTGGCGCCTCGGATTCCCCTCGCGCTCAGAAGGGGTCGGCAACTCGGCTCACATCGAGGCTGTGGAAACGGGCATGAAGTGGTGTAGAATACACCCTCCAAGCATATAACGCGCTATTTTTAGGCAATTGATTCAACGTAACATGTTACCAGCATGGCGGAGCAGATCCAGATGAGGCATATTAATGATGGATATTATGGACTGTTGACTGGAACAACCCTGCTTGTATGGTATTGCCAATTGCTCATCACCCTCCCCTTCCTTCTTTACAAGACCCTACACCAGTCTTCCGTCGACTCCTCACAACGCTAGGCCGCAGAGAACGCAAGCCGCGGCCAGCGCCGTCTGTACCGTACGTGCCGGCCCAACACCGGCGCTGCTCGTCGAGGTCGATGAGGTAGCCGTGGACGTCGGCGCGAGCAAGCTCGACGCCTGGCTCAGGATGCTGGTGATGGCGGCCTGGTCGACCTTGACGGCGCAGGGGTTGCCCTGCACACCCTCGAGCTGCTTCTGCGTAGGGCACTCCGGGTTCGTGGCATTCTGTCCGGACTCGACCAGCGCTGCGAATTGGGGGCACTCAGGGATATCATCGACGTCGAGCAACATGCCCTCCAAGCCGTATAAGTCCTCTGCATACGCCGTCTGGATGTTGAACATCAGCCCCCCGCGCCCGGCATTCCCATTCCTCGGCCCCCCACAGCGCTCTTCGCGGTCCGAGTCCTCAAAGTACCACTGCAGCATAAACCTGTCGAAGCGGCCTGTGCTCCTGTTCTCACGAAGCCATTTGGTGGCATTGGTAGCGGCGACCAGGAAGGTCGAGCCCGTTATAGTGTTGTTTGTCAAGATCTGGAGCGTGCCGCTGTCATAGAGGATCCCCCCGGGAATAAGGCCGTCAGAGTACGGCATGATGTCCCAGAAAATCTGGTAGTCACCCTTCGTCTCCCGGATGGTTGATATGTTTTGAACGGCCATGACGATGGGGAAGACGTCTGTATCTCTGTAGGTCTCGTTGCGAGGAAAGACAATGTCGATCTCGACGTGCTGGGCTGTCGTTGGCGTCTGCTGCGCGCTGACCGCTAGCGCCAGGGCGGCGGCGGCCCAGAATGGGTGCCTCATGGATGTTGGGTGTTGTGTTTGTAGGGTGGAATGAAACGGTGATGGGAGGAGCCTGAGGAGCTGAGATCGGCGCCGAGCTCCGGTTTTAATCAGGCTCGTGACAGGCTTTCCGTGAAGGATCGAGAAGGATCACCCTTTTGCTTCGCGGTTCCATGAGGCTGGAACAAAATCAGCCTTGGCGAGCCCACAGTGGCGTGACCAGGGGACGAGAAGAAATGCCGTGCCCCGACGGCATCGCTGCTTCATGTCGACATGCATGCAAGAGACGTTGAGTCTTTCCCGAGAACACGCCCAATGTGCTCCAGGCGCGGTGTAAATGACATGCAGTTTACACATGCAAGTTATACAGCCTATCACTTTGCCAGTATTCAACAAAAAACATTAGGGAATATAATGATACCTCGGGCATCTCCTGTCGCCTTCCAGGGCCCTGATTAATTACCACACCCAGCCTTAAAACATGAAGGCAACCGGCAAACCTAGCAACGCCCATACAACCCATCTACCCGGGCTCACCACACCCGCGCCACTATCATCGTCACCCCCCTTCGTACCATTGCCGCCGTTACCCTCTCCACCGCTGCCCTCGCCGCCGGCGCTGCTCAGAGCATTCGCCGGCACTACCCCCGAGAACGTGAACCCTTTCCCTGTCCCGGCACCGTTCGGCGAGATGCAGTGCACCCGCGAAAGACCAGCACCGCGCTCGTACCCCGGCGTGTCCGGATCAACCGTCGCGTTCACCATGGCGGTCACCACGACCCAGTAATTCACCACCATCGAGTCCCAAAACTCCTGCAGGTCCTTGGTCGAGTTGTAGTGCGTTCCCCTGTCGCCCTCAAACTCCCACCCATCCGTCGAGGTCACGGACCCGTTTAGGTACGGGATCGGCACGCCGCCGTACGACGGCACGCTGATCCCGGCGTTGCCGGGGCCGTGGTCCCCGCACTCGTCCGGCGTCGTGATCCTGTCGCAGGTCGTGAGCGAGCCGAAGCGGCCCTTTGTCTCGGCGGCCGAGTCGGCGACCGAGTACGAGTATTCTGTCGCCTTCTCCAGTGCCGCGATGCACGCGTCCGAGAGGAAACCCTTGCACGAGCCGTCCTCGGCCAGCGGTTTGTTGTCTGGGTTGTTGTATTGGTCCTTCTCGAGCTGGTTGGGGTGGCCAAAATTCCACGAGCACATGCCCCAGCTGGGGTCCGTGTTGACCACCTTGGTGCCGTCCGTGTTGGTCTTGAGCAGCGCGTCCGGCGCCTGGATCGTCAGGCTGTGGCCGATCATGGCCACCCTGCCACTGGTGTAGTAGTCGAAGCCGCGGCCGGATTGTAAAACTTGGGATAGGTCGACGGCGGCGACACGGATGGTCCAGCCGTCGATGGGCTCGCCTGGGTACGGCTTGGAGACGTCGTACCCTGGGACTTTGAAGACGCCCGTTGCGTTGGACGTTGCGACGGCGTTGATGAACTCAGTTGAGTTGGCATCCCACGGGCCTACCCGCCCGTTAAACCCATCGCCATAACCCCCAAAGCCGAACGATGAGCCGGCAATCAGGGGAAGATTGGCGATGGCCAGGAGCGGTAGCAGACCGGCGAACCTCAACCTCGCCATTGTCAACAGCGGGTGAGAGGAAGAGGGAAGGTCGCGAGGATGTTGTTAAAATTGAGAACGCGGGACTCAGTTTTTATGTAATCTTACGGCGCGTGCTTGGCACAATGCCGGGAGTGAGTCGAAGCGAGTCCATCCATTTAGTTATTTACCTGCCTTTTTTAGCCGGCGGCGACGAGTCACATCGGGCAGCTCAAAAAATTTAAAGGGGGGTTGAATACGAATAGGGGTAAGCATGTTGGGGGCCAAAACGGTGCAACCGAGACTGGGCAGCAACATGGCATAATTAACTGCGCTGAAGTAAGTAGGTCCTGTCATCAAACGCTGTGCCTCTGGAAAATAACACTTGAACTGTCCAGGAGAGACCAAAACTGTCTCCTGCCAGTAAAGCCCGGCATTCACCAATTTGAAGGCCGATCACCACCGACAAATAACCACCAGGGCCATGATCGGATTGTTCAACCGGGAGCAGCCGGCAAGATCGGGGCGATGCTCGCACCACATGTTCTGGACTCCGTCGCACTCGAGCAGTCCCATCTTATCCTCCGTTCCCTTATATGTGCAGATATAACCCTGCGCATTGAACGGCCCCAAAGTCGGCGGGAAGCCGGGGTTCGCGCCCGTCGCCCTGTAGGTGACCTGGTCGAAGATGGGGTGATCTTGACACGCGTCGATGGCGTTGTTCAGAGGAGCTGAGTAGACTCGCCACTCACGCGACCAGTCGGCGGTCCTGTCGCTCTGCACGACCAGCTCCTGGAGGGCAATAGCAATGAAGGCGCTGTGCGGCGTGGGCGACGGCGGCGGCGGCGGTGGCGTGCTTGTTGTCGGCGCCAGCGTGGCCCATGCAGTGCATGTGGTCGACGTGATGCAGGCGGACTGTCCGCCGGGCCCCATGGCGCACGTCGAGACGGCGCCGCTGGCGAGACAGCTGCCCGTATGCGTCGCACCGGGCCTGCCCGAGAGCGTGGGCATGTCCGTCGGTATCGTACAGACCTCGACGGGGACGCACACGGTGCGGCCGCCGCTGCCGTTGCACTGCGTCGTCGTTGTCTTGAAGGCACACCCCCCAGCGTTGACGGGGTCCGTGAAGTCGGGCGGTTTCCCGGTGGGGTTCGGCTCGCAGTAGTAGCCGGTGCAGAGAGTGCCGCACTTGGTTGTGCAGGTTGGCGAGGGCGCTCCGGAATGGTATGTGATGGTCTGTCCGCCCTGCGCACCAGGAGAACCCTGGCCTCTAGCCGGCGAGAGCGTGCCCAGATCGGCGGGGAGTGCGTCTCCGCAGGCGTCGTCGCCGTTAAACGGGCGGTCAAGCAAACAGGAGTGGTCAAACACCTGGCCGTTCCAGATGATAGGTTTAACCTCCTGCGGACCGAACGCGTCTGGCACAACACTGGGGTCGGTGATATCGAGCGGTCGCTGGAAATGCGTGATGAGGGCCTTGACATTTCTTGGCTTTTGCAGCTGGGCCTTCCACGGCTCCGGCAGTGGGAGCCCGCGGTAATAAGCAACCAAGCCGGCAACAAGGGGAGCGGCTGTGATGGTGGTGAGCAGCTACACTCAAATGTACTACATTGGTAGCACATCACGGGGTGGCATACCGTAAGAGGTCCCGCTACGAACCGTGTATCCCCCGACGGGGTCAGCGGGGACATTTACCCTCTCACCACTATGCCAGATATTGTATGATCAGCAGGAAGAACAAAAGAAGGAAGAGGAAGGAAAAAAGGAAGAAGCCGGAAAAAAACGGAGAAAGAGGGAGGGAAAAAGGAAGAAAGGAGGAAGGGCTTACGGTGCGTAAGTGGTCATCCAAGACGCCTGGTTACTCGAGCCAGCCCGTCTACAGTTCCCATCTGTTGACCCAACTACGATCAGGTTAGGGAAGACGCCATCCCCAAGAAACTTTGCTGGGTAGCCTCGTATGTCGTCATAGCCGTCGTTTCCAGAAGACGCGACGAGAGCGGTGTCAAGCTTGTCGAGCTCTTGAAGGATAGCAACTACGGAACACGAATATTAGACCCATCAACCCGAACGAGGTGTTTTAACACGCAAGGACAAGTAAAACTTACGCATCATGTCGAAGAATGCGGGAGGAAGGTTCGGCTTTTCAACACCCAGTGACATGTTCACGACAGACTTGCCGGACCGTCTCTTCTTGGCGATGTCATCTGCAGCATCGAGCAGACTCTCGAGAATCTTCTCGTAGACGATGTCATCAACGCCGGCCATGGACGAGCTCAGTTTCGATGCTTTGTCGAGAACCACAGCGGTCGCGTCTTTCGCGATTCCCAACTTGGATCCGATGATCTTCGCGGTGACATGGGACCCGTGCTCTAGGTCGCTCTGAATAAAGTCATCGGCATAGCGCGCCAGAGGTATATGCTCGATACTAGCACCTCGGAACTCCTAAGACAAAGTGAGTCGTTTTAGTTAAGACAACGGGGATAATCGTAACTATGGATCCGCGCGGTGTCTTCTTGAAGCGGCGGAGAGGGATGGGTAGGTGGCGGAACTGAAAGCGGCAAGGACTTACTGGATGAGTGTCCCAAATGCCGTCCTCGACAACATAAACATATTGCCCTGCCCCGCTTGACTCGTGGTAGAAGTAGCTGTACGTATTGGTGGCCGGATGGCGGATCCTCTGGTTTCCATACCAGTCTGCCCCATTTGGCGCGGAGATTTGCGAGAGTTCCCAGAAGTCGGTCGACTCCTCGTCACGCTTGGCGATTATGCTTTTGTTGCTCAGCACAAAGTCCTCGGAGATGATGGCGTTTCTTTCCGCCGCAGACACCAACGGAGTGGGATGCACTTCTTGCCATTTCTCGTAGTGATAAGCAACTTCCACCTATTGCATTCTCTATTAGATGGATCTCAAAATTCGGTGTGCAAAGTGGTTTGATACTAACCTCGTTCACCATGTCATTCAACTGCTTCAACTCGTCCCTGTCAAGCACCTCGACCCAGAAAAAGGCTGTGAAGCCTAGGGCGTCAGATCTCGCCTCGTGAAGCTCCTCTCCCTGTAGCTTATCCCTGATGCGCTGAATGCCCGCCTGGTCCTTTGGATTCTTGGGGTAGATGATGGCAGGCCCAGCGTAGGTTGAGCAGTCTGCAGCATGAGGCGAAGCAGAGCGCGCTACTGGAGCTGTCGCTTGCGCAGGCGCCGCTGTCTGGGGTATGCCTCTTCTGCGTTTCGATTTCGCGGACGAGCAGGTCGAGACTTGAGTCCTGGTGCTGTCGTCCTGCACGTTGCAGCCAAGGATGGTCGCGCACGTCGAGCTGGCCGAAGTAGACGTCCTGGTGGTCCCTCCTGACACGACAGAGACCAACGAGGTGGTTGTGGAACATACCGATGCGCTTTTCGTCTCGCAGGGCTTGTCTGGATTTGACTTGTAGGTGGGTACCAGGTCCCTCCCGATGCTGCCAGCTTGGTTAGATTGGAGAAAAGACAAGGGGGGGCCAGAGGGAAAATGGAATAGGTGCACAAACGTAATTGGGGGCCATGGGGGAAGCGGTCCTTCGATTTTCCACCCTGGCGGAAAACGAAACAAGTTGATAGGGGGTGGGCCACTGAGAAAATTCATTAATAACCCAGGCACCAAACAGGGGAAGGGCTCTCACGGAGGATAAATTCCAGGGGGCAGAAACCACCGCCAGCCCTTGATGTCAATACCATCCCAGGCGATGCAAATCCAGAAGAACCAAAGCTTGCACGGGGTTTCACTATGATCGCCCGTGGGCTTCGGCTTATCCACGCTTGTCGTCACCGGGTAGATGGCTCCTGGGGGCCAGTCCGTCCAAATAGGCAGCGGTGTTGTAGTCGTTGGCGTGGTCGTCGATGAAGGGAGGGGAACACCGATGACCGTGGTGCAGTCAACTGTGAGATGCGTCGTCGTGGGCGTGGACATGACGAGAACCATGGTGGTGGTTGGGCAGGAAAAGTTGATGGTTGTGATCCCTGGACACGGCAGCGTCACGGCGGTGGCTGGCGTCTGGAAGGAATAGACTGAAGAGGGAGGACAGGACAGCGTGACGGCGCTCACGGTAGGTGGGAAGCTGATCGTCGTGGTGGTTGGGCGCAAGGCGGTGAGAACAGTCGAGTACGGGGTCACGAACGGAATAAAGAGTGTGCCGTTTGTCGCGCCACCGGCCCCTGAAGGCGTTGGAGCCCACGGCCCGCTGTGGCTGGACCATCCAACCGGTGGTCCTTCGGTGATTTCCGGCCACGGTGGAAGGCGGAGAGTGCGGCTGGTGCTCTTACCGTCGGGGCCTGTCACCACAACGGTCTCGGGGGGCACACTGATGCTGGGCTCGGGGACGAAGCCGAATCCCGTCGCTTGACTGGAAGATACGTTGACATTGGAGTACCCCATCGAGTTCGTTGTGATCGGACCGGGGTGAAGCGTGATGGTCGTGGTGGTGCCGATTCCCGAACCCACCTGAAGCGAAGTTGTGTATGGAGGGATGGTGATGGTTGTTTCTGGGATGGAAACCGGTGGGAGAACAAAAATGCACGGAGCCGTACACTGAGCTGTGTACGTGGTGAAAACCTCGGTGCCAACATAGACGACCTGGTAGTCGTCGTCGCCATCGAGAGGCACCCACACGCTCACTTCCGTGCTGAAGCCACTGGATTGGAACCGAGTGAGTCAGTGTCAATGCTCGCCGTCTGCCACGTACTGCAGGGTACACGGTGAAAAGAAAAACAACCCTCGCCGGAACGTACCTCTGGGTGTCCTTCTGTTGAATGAATGTCTGCGCCACGCCCGTCGCAGCCTGTACCGCACCGACTGTGAAGATGTTGAAAATCACCACATGGTCCGAGCCCCTGACCTGGATGAGACGTTCCTGGCAATCAAAAGTGCCAACACAAGTCTGGTCGTAATTCTGGAAAAAGCTGTACGCGCCGGCACTGTGGATGTAGATGTTGGACGAGTCAATGATCCGAAGGGCCCACGAGTTGCGGCATGTGTCTGTCTTGCAGTCGTCGAACGTGGGGTCGGCAGGGAACTTGGTGTTTGTGGCGACATCAAAAGGCTTCGGCCCAACTGGATCAGGCTGGTAATAAGGGGTCTCCGTTTGGATGTGGCCCAGATAAATCTGGATGGTTGCCGGATTTCAGCATAATAAGCCTCAAATGGGTGTCATGGCGGGGTCACTTACATCTTTGGCGTTGTACAGCTGGTACTGGTACAAGGCGCTGTGCTCGGAGCCGCTACCAATGAACCAAGACGGGCCTTGGGACTCGATGAGGGTTCCCCTGCCGGTATAAACGCTGATTTGGTTTGTGGTCGAATCCCACTCGTCGTACATGTTCATGTCGTTGTCACTGAGAGATCGTCAGTCTACCATAGGAGCAGTGAATGGCACTAAGGTTCACGAGAGGGAATGGACTTACTGGTCAGCAGTCCACACCCACACATTCTCAAAGTACCCAGAGGCTTTCGAGGTAACATGGAACAACAGCGAAGCAGCAATGCACTTCTCGTTGTATTGCAGCTTCGGGCACTCCTTGACAGTCAAATCGCTCCCTGTTGCACCGCCCACGCGAAAATGAGAGTCCCACATCGCAGCTAGAGGTTCTGTCAGCGAGGGATTGAAGACCAGGACGGCCAGGAGGTCTGGCGGAGACAATTACCTGATCCTTGGGCGCTCTCGTGAACATTCCACTCCATCAAGATCGCGCCCGCAGTTGCGCCCTTGACGGTGAACAGCATGTCGACGATCTCCAAGACACCGGAATCGCCGGGTTGTCCGACTACAACCATGACCTTGGGGTTCTTCACATCGCCAAAGTAGCTGCCCGTGCCCATGATCTAGTCCAGTCCGGAGGCAGTCAGCACCTGTAATTCCCAAGTTTGGTTCCGTAAGTCGGCGGGGGTGATCTCACCTGGGACCAGCTTGACCCCTGAATCCTCGAGCCGACGGGGACTTTCACTGTCCCCTGAATCTGATAGATGCCCGCCGGGAAGTATGCGATCTTTCCCTGCCCCACAGCATTCTGAAGAAACGAGTTGATGGCTGTTGTCTGATCGCCGGTGCCATCGTTCTTGATCCCCAGAGCAGTAGCCACGAGGAAATCGCCACCACCCAGAGACTCGTACTGCGGACGCGATTTGGCAAAAAACGAGTCCCCGCTCAGCAGTGTCTCGGGCCTGCTTGGTACGCCGCCCATGATACCGCTCTGGTAGCCGCCTTGTCCGCCGGTGTATCGTTGGCCAGTGGCCCACAGCCCGACTCTGCTGGTGGAAGGAACAAGGACATGGCCGTCTGTTGTCTTGACGATGGTCCCGACGTTGCTTGTAACCAGGTTGTCAATAACCATGTTGGGGGGTGCGTCGGCGCCAGCTTCTGTGAGGATTCCCGTGGGAACATTGCTGAACTTGGAGTCGATAAAAGACACGGACCCCACCCCTTGTTTTGTGATACCGCCCTTGCCGCTGATGTTGAAGGCAACGGAGCCGCCGTCGACGTCGATTTGTTGCCAGTTGAAGCCCCAGTCCCAGATCATCTGCACCGCTTGGGTGCAGCCGCGGAACTTGAGGTTGCGCGCCGTGTACTGCTGTGTGCCGGCCCTCCAGCCGACAGCGCCTCCCTCGAACTCAAGATCCGAAACAAAGCCGCCGGATCCGTTCTCCATGAAGATTCCGACATGTGTCCCTTTGCCGTTATCCGCCGGCATCTTGAAGAGAAGGTTCTGCAAGGAAGCGGCCTGAGCGACTTGCCACTATACACGATCCAGATTCTCGGTTAGCATAGGTCTTGCTAAGGCCGCAAGGTAAACAAAAATGCTCGGCAACGAGGAAGATTGTCTCAGCTGAAGGGATGGAGACATACGTGGATACCAGTTGGCGTCAAAGGCTGGCTGGCGTCGTCCGTCTGGAGAGGCATTTGCGTCATATCGAAGATGAAATTTCGAATTTGGCGAAAGAACTGGTTTTGGTTGACATACCTGTTGGGCGCGGCCGGGGCATTAGCATCCATATTCCTCGCCATAACAAGACTGGGGAGGTCTCCTTACCAATTGGCACCGTTCCTATTCCAGTCCCCTTCGTGTCAGCCCGATCTCACAGTCCCGGTGCTTGTTATCAGAGCATGCGATATCCGTGGAGGCACTCCTTACCCTCCCGGTATATACGGGTCAGTGTCAAAGAGGGCAATGCCAGCGAAAGTGTTGCAGCCGAGAATGGTAGGCCGGTTGGTTGGGTGCCCGATGAACTGCGTGTAATAGAATCTTGCGGCCATGGCGCTGGAGTGAGCCATCTGTCCATGAAACTTGGTAAGGCAGCGGAAGAATAACCTACTGTATGACGGGGCGACATATTTTGTAGGTTCCTGGCTGTACATGGTTCCGTGGTCAGCAGCCTTCAGAAGCGAAGACACAAGTTCAAGGGAAATCGTACCGGGAAGTAGATTATGGCTCCCTTTGTGAAGGTATTGCCGCATTCCAGCCCGCACCGGTCACCATCCTGGATGGCCGCGTTGATGGCCTCAGTATCGTCATGTACGCCGTCACCCTTGGCGCCGTAGGAAGTGACATCGCGGTAGAACTTGTACCCACTGCCGGCCAAAGGTTGCTAGCGTTGGTCTGTCAGCCACTGACTGAAAGCTCGGTATGGTATGTAAGTATGGGGACTGACTGATCCAAGTGGTGCCAAGGAGGCGAGCCAATAGTCGGTGGCCCGTCGGGCTTTGCGAGACCCAGCCTCCCCAGAGGCGCCAGTGGTCAGGTTTGCTTGCGGAGCTGACAGGGCTGGTCGAGGGGCATTGTTGCTGTTGCTGACGAAGAATGAACCCGCCGCATCAATAACAGCATGGCGAATGTAGTTTGACGTATCGTTGGCGGCGAAGACGAATCTGTTAAAGCCGGGTGCCGAGGAGTTGCCGCTGAGGCTGGCCATGTAGCCCTCAAAGCTCCTAGAGTGCAGCCAAACGGGGCCGTTTTGGGTGCCTAGAACCGGTTGCGAGTTAGTCCAGGTCCGTCCCAGAGGCCGGCAAAGTTCCTGCACGCTGACAAGGCACGAACATACCTTTGTCGGGTGCGACTCGGTGTGTGTTGAAGGTGTTGTCAACCATGTACGCAAACGGATCCTGAAAAGAAGCATGGAAATTTAGCACCATGTCTACCCATGTTCCACCCTCGAGCAGTGGGGGAATACTCACACGAGGTCCAAAATTGATATTGACCTCAATTGAGGTCGTGGAGAGGTTTTGGCCACGTGGGTGATGGACGTATGCGGCAGCGCTCGCCCCTAGCCAGCCTGTCACCAGGCCCAGGGGTAAAAGCCAGCCCATTTTCGCGGAACTCAACGGCGAATCTCGTAAAATCTCAGGTCTCTTGACGTTATCACTCAATTTGCTTCAAGGCTTTGCCATGCCAGACAGCACAGAAGCACACGGGGACCGAACACGGTTAAGTAAAGCGCGAAATAACCCGAAAATGGTCCCGTCCAGGAACCAACGGTGCTCCCACTTAACCGGCCGCAGCCACAGGTACGTCGAAGTCTGGTGTCAGACACACAGTTGACACCGGTGTCCACCATGCCAGCATCGTGGGATGCTCAATCGCTTGTTGGCGCACCAGGGTAATGTGTTTGACTGCAGGCAGTTATTTACACGGTCCGCCGTTCCGGTGTCGAAGGACCTTTGCGGCTCGTTGGTGGTGATCCCGTATTATCCGCGAATGCAGTTGGTGCCAGTGGTGATGAATATTTCTGCACGCTGCATGATGGATGGCTTCCTGCCGTTACCAGAGAGACAGAAGGGAGAACAAGATGTGCTCGCGGGCCGAGCTCGGGGCTGGAAAACCAAAAAGAAACTCGGGCCGACAGAAACCAAGACATTCTTTTAAACGCAGACCCAGGTATAAAACACGACGCGCCCAAAACCAGATGTTGATTTCCTGCCCGGTCAAGCCTTCTCTGACAGGCATCTTGGGAAGTCGCTCCAAACACATATCCCAACTCATCTCCCCAGCCACTTCTACAATGCTTTCCGAGTTCGCCATCTTGAGCATCGCGGCTCTGGCCGGCCCTGTCAGTACTGCCGCGCTTGGCCAAAACCCCAAGGCAGCGCCTCTGCAACCCCGCAACTGCGACGGAGAGACGGCAGCCCTGTTCTGTTACACGGAAGCCAAGGGCACGCCGCAAAACATCAACGTCGCGGACGTCGTCTTCGCCGCCAAGTACCTTCGCTCCTACGGCCGCCAGATCAAGCCGGGCCGCTTCTTCACCATGAACGCCAATGACACGAAGGGCTGCGGCGAGTGGTCCGTCTACACCCGCCGCAGCGCGCTCGTTACCATCAAGCACATCGACGACACGGTCGACTCCTCTGTGCTGTTCGAGGACATCGCCACGGCCATCGACGGTGGCGAGAAGGCCACCCCCGAGGAGCAGCTGAAGACCCTTCTCGGCTGTGGAACCGATGGCGGCGCGTTTGGAGTGCAGGCCAACCTGTCGAATCCCGCGTACACTGATTAGTCGTACGTTGCTGCTGGCTACAAGACCAGCGGGCTCCTAGTCAAGGTTGTCAGCAGCGCACAGTGATCTTTCGCGTTAGCACCAGACGCGGGGAGGGTGACAGAAGGAGACATCGGGAGCCGTGACCGCCGAAGTCCATGGTTCAGGGGCTGGACATGTTAAGGAGACATGGGCTGTACGTTACTATTTAGGATCCAACTACAGACAGGTGCTATGTAAGGCAATTTCAGCGTGGTGGCCCGGGATTTGAGCTAATTGGGCCGCTTCATGTCAGTGTGCATGTGATTTCTCACCCAGATAAGGCGATTCTAGAGCTACTTGTTGAGACAGCAACGTGAGGCTTCTCCCGTCCGGCTGGCCGAAGCTTCAATGTTGTCTCGGCGTCCGGAAATGAGATGGCCCGGTCGGGCACGCACATATAAATTAAGGGACGCGGGACATCCCTTGCATCATCAATGGTACCGCTACCACCCACCGATATGCCTCCTGCTTATTACCCAGCGTTTCCATTAGCTGCCCCTTGGATGCTGAAAGTGACGGGTTGTTGGGTGTTAACACCAGCTAGGTCGGTCCCGCGTCCCCGACGGTAACTTGGCGCTGCACGTCTCTCCGGATGAATGACACTACAACCAACAACTTTTCGGTATTTTCCGGCATGAAACGCTGAGCAAGGGTGGCGTGGTAGCACTTGGTCATCGAAACCATCGACGGCGAACAGCTCAGAGCGTGGATGGCATTCACGAGCTTACCACAATTGAATGCTTGAAACACAGGGAAAACATGTTTCCGAGCCCATCGAGGTCGCAGTACGGCATGACTCCCGCTTGCCGGGGTTTTCGTGATCGTTACGGAAGTTCAAGCAAAGCCTGTTGGCTACGTACTGACACCTGAGCGAGCCCAGCCCCTTGGGCCATGCCATAGTAAAGTCGACGTCTTCAATGCCCCGATCCGAGGCGCATCCCACATGACAAAACCTAAGAGAGACCAAAGGCCGTGCGTTGCTTGTCCCTCCCGCCTTATGCTGGGCACCACACCCCAGAAATTGTACCCGTAGTAACCATCGAAGGCATCCACCCAGGCAGAGGGCACGGCCGTGACGTGATCCCTTTTGAAGTGGAGGGAGATGGGAAACTCGTGTCGTCCAGTGCAAGTTTTGTGCGCACCCCATATCGTAATACGAACTTGGTGCGCAGAGAGGTTGTTTTCCTCCTCAGTTCCGGCATAATCGGGCCTCCCGTAGCGGAATCGTGATGCCTCGTCAAGCACTGCCTGCCATCCGGCCTCGTCGGCTGCCCGCAGGCTCCGGACGAATTCTCGCCACGCCTCCAGCGAGTGAGACACACGGTCAGACCTGCCTTCCTGTTTCATCTCCTGATCTCCGATACGATGGAGCCGATGGCGGAATCTGTGATACAAGGTCCCGACACAGAAGATCTGCTGTATCTCCCATGGCTTCCATTGCCCAAAGAGGGATACGTTGGCGTTTCGCATGTCGTCGAGTGTTCTTCCTCCGCCTCCGAACCTACAAGCAAGCCAGATAGGTAGCGCCATTTGCAGCCGGTAATGGGCCCGCAGGACTCGCAACCACTCCGAGCCGCTCGCGGGAGCCAACAACATTGGCAGGCTGGCGGGGCAACAGGACGCTCGGACCTCGTGGTCGAGAAGCTTGAACGTGCAGGCTATGTACACGCGGCTTAGGTCGGACATGATGTGGTACGAACGGACCAGGCGCATCACAAAATCCAGGGAGAGCCGGCGCGGGGCTGAATGGTCCCGGCCGGCGAGGTACGCTTGGTACCTGGCCAAGGCGTCCCAGAGTTGATCGTTGAAAAAGAACGGCGAGAAAGGGTCGAGAAGCTGCAAGTGAGAGAGGCCGAGTGCGTCGTCGATGACTGGGCCCAGCGCATTGGCAAGGGTTTGGTAGATAAGGGAGCCCTTTTCGCTCTGGAAAAGTGAGTAGATTCTCTGCGAGGTGCTCGCCAGCGCTCGAAGGTCGGGCAAAGAGCCGGCCGAGGCGAGGATGTGGATGAGCACTTCTGATGGAAACTCTTGTAACAGCATGGTGCATTCCTGGGAAGATGGACTTGGCGATGTGCAGTATTCAAATTAAACAGCAGGAGGCAGGCGATGATGGCGGGGTGTTTGAGTACAGGGGCTGGCGGAGGACTGATTTAGGCAAAAAACAAGAATGTCCCAATTAAGAACGAACAGACTTCGGGCTACCTCGGTCGCCTAGGTGTGTCGGTGTTCTAAGGTAATGTCAAGTCAGCAGATAGGTCAACTATTGGAACACAACGCATCCAATTCCTGCAACCAACTGCCGAGGGACTATGGACAGCGGTAAAGTTAAAAAAGGATGTAAGAAAATTCGGAAGTATCAGCAGTAAGAAATGTGCATCGGCATGCCTGCCGGAAGACGTTCTTGGATTATGCCCCTGAATCCCCACCGCACCCGTTTGTAAACCCGCCCACAGACTCGACAACCTTGTTGTTCCTGTAGCACCTGTTGCTCACAAACACTGGCGTCCTGAAGGTCACCTTCCATTCCATGCCGTTGGAGTCTGGCTGGTCAAAGTATTCCCAGTTCCATTTCGTTACACCAAGTCCCAAACATCCCTTGGACTTGGGAAGTATCGTGTCCTGACCCCAATCCCAGCTGCTGAAGCCGGCACCTATTCATGCGTCAGTCAAACAAGAAGGACAACGAGACGTGCGGAAACGTACCATAAATCTCAAAGTCACTAAACAAGAACTTGTACTTCCCCTTACACTGCCCCGTCGGCGCCGTGATCAAGTTCCGATTCCGCCTTGGGCTCAAGTCATACGAGTACTCGCCCTTCTTCCACCGGCCGCCAAACTTCCAGTTCATCGGATTATCGCTGTTCCCAGCATCGCACCCGTGCACGATCTTGGTAAACGCATCCAAACACTCCTGGCGGTTGACCGTGTCCACGTTCCCACCATCAAGAATAAACTCCATCTCGTCCGGCGTGCCCTCGTGGTACACCTTGGCCCGCCTCCAGTTCGTGTACCCACTGCCCGGGCCCTCGACCGTCGAGCAGAAATCCTTCATGTTGGCGTCCGCCCGGTCGGCCGTCACGTATGCTGCGCGCCCGCCGTCCCGCCAGCAGTTGAACTCCTCGGACACCTCGCACACCTCGGGCGCGACCCCAAGCACTTGGGCGCGCACGTCCATGGTCTTGGCAATGGCGAAGGACGCGATGGCGTTGTGTCCTTGCTCGTTGGGGTGGAAGATGCGGCCGAACAAGTCGGGGAGGAGCGCGCCCAGGCTGGGGATCCAGCTGTGCGAGTCGGACGGGCAGCCCGGGACGGTCGGGGCGCGCGGGTTCAGCGCGTGCAGTGCGGCCGCACGCGGGTTGACTGAGTTCCAGAGCGAGGAGCGGTAGATGGCGCGGTCGACGCCGTTGGCGTCGAGGTCGCGGGCTGGGAGGGAGTCGCGGAGGGCGGCGATGCGGGCTTTCAGGACGGGGTCGATGTCGGCTTCCTCGAGGGGTGGGAGGGGGGAGTCCTTCTGGGCCGGGACGGGGGTTTCGGTGGTGATGATTGTTGCGGTGCCGTTGGAGACTTCGAGGTGGAGCTCGTCCCGTTTCTTGAAGCCGATGGGGAGGCGGAAGAAGGTCTTGCGCGTGTCAGGCTTGAAGAACAGGAGGTCGGGCTGTTTGCTGTCTGGGTAGGCGCCTGAGGAAGAGGGTGAGCACATCTGGCCGTCGACACCCTCACTCGGCCAGAGATCCCAGTTGGAGAAGCCAATCTTGTAGTTGACCTCGTCGGCGACGTCGTGCACAACGTCACGGATCAGGTCGTTGAGGCCCGCTGTTAGTGTGTTGAAGCGCTGGCGGCGTGCGACGGTCAGGGGCAGCGGCGTGGGGCGGATGCCGAGCCAGGTGTAGCCGACCCAGGGGAATAGACCCCAATCTTGGTCCGTGGCGCAGTTCTCGTTGGCCGTGCTGAAGAACTGTGCGTAGCTGTTGTACACGACGATGCCGTTGGTGGCCATCTTGCTGTTGAGCGCCAGGAGCATCTCCTTGATGTTGTTGCGCATGATGTCTTTCAAGTTCTGCTCCGCCTTTTCCAGGATGGCGGTGCATGTCGCCTCGTCGTAAAAGGCCAACACGATGCAATCCTTGATGATGTCAACCAGGCACAGGTCGTTTCCACCGGCCGTCATGGTCAACAAATCGATCCCACCTGCGAGCTTGTTGATCTGATCAAAGATCTGCGGCGTTTGGGCTCCAGTGCAGGCAGGGTATTGGAAGTTCTCGATGGAAGCCCCGACGTACTGTCGCATCATCATGGGGTACGAGAGATCGTAGCGTGAGCAGCTCCAGTCGTTGTTGTTGTGAAATAAACCACCCAGCTGCTCACCGGAACCGATACCTGCCGTGTAGCTGTCTCCGATGGCTGCGAAGTTGCGGACCCAAACGAAGGACGCCGGGTCCGAAGCGCCCTGCCGCCGCTCGAGCCCATCTACAGGTGTGTAGTTGGCATTGTTGCGAGGGATGGACAAGGCGGCCGCTAGACTGGCGGCTACGGAAAGTGAAACGAGTGACAGGAGGGAGAACATGGTGAAGGGAGGAGTGGGTGAGGGTGTCTGCTCCTCTGCCGGCAACCTGCTGGTCCGGGCGACCAGAGGTAGAGAGAGGAGGGGATGATATGATGGAAAAAGAGAAGGAGACGAGAGACCCTATGTTCGCATCCTCCGAGGGGGTCGCCGCAAGGAGGTTTGCCTCATGTAATCAGGATTCGGGGGGGTGATGAGTTCTCTCCTGGTAAAGATTCATGTCCGATATTGCGGTACACCAGACATCCCGTCCTTCCGAATGCAGGCTCCGCGTCTTCGGCGCATCGCTCGGTTGAGCTTACCCCTGAATAGCCTCAACCCACCACATGTCAGACCCCCCACTGGTTCTTTCTCAGCGCCCTTGACTCTACCACGCCAATGCACAATAGAAAGCCACGCGAACACAGTGCACGGCACCGTACTGGGATCTGTGGAATGGAGCCATTATCCTTGGTTGCTGTAGTGGCGAGATGGAGTTGTATTAGGCAGATGTTTTTGCATCCCTTTCAGAGATGAATGAGAGAAGAAAACGTTAGTTCCATGCATGCGGGTAGCAGGTGGGTTCCCGTGAGCAGGGGTGGCGAGGCTATTGGATTCAAGGACATGTACATGTACGAGTACTTCGGACCCCTGTTCCTGTAGTGTAACATGGCAGCGAACCCCGAATCCCACCTCAACAGAGGACGTGAGATTATAGCGCGCAAACGACGGGAGGTGTGTCAACTTTGAGTAACTCAACAGTCAGCGTCGGCTAGCTACCCCGAAAATGGGCTCGAACAGCTCTGATGGGTCCAAGAGACATCGATTTCTGATATCGTCGCGTGACAATGCCGAGCTTGGGTTGTCCAATATCCGCTAATGCAAGGTACAACTGCAGGACGGGAGCCTTGGTGGAGATGGGCTGAATCAGCGCGTGCACCTCGGGGCAGCCCGGCCGGGACCATCAAGCGAGACTCGGGGTTAGTAATGTCAAACACACGGGGTCTCCTTCACAATGGTGCTGCTCCGCTAAAACGAACAGGGGGCCAAAGGCTGGTTGTCTTGAACGTCACGCTCAAGAGTCTTCAACCTCTCAGATCTGAGGCTCGCCCACAAGTCGATGCCCCAGTTGTGGCCTCTCGAATCCCCGTTCTACACACGCTCGTTCCCTTCACTCTTTGAGAATGTTGTCCTTCACCACCGCCGCCCTCTCGCTGCTTCTGGCCGTGACTGGCGTCGACGCCGGCAACCGCGCATGGGAGCCCCCTATCCACTACGCGAAAGCGGCCATCGCCGCGCGGGACCTCTCCGGCGTCAACAACATCTACTTCAACGGCACTAACGTCTCTTCTGATCACCACGCTCACCAAAAGCGGTTCTTCGGTATCAACACCCCGGCCAACTCCCAGTCATATCCCCGACTTTGGCCCAACGGCAATATAGACGCTTGTTTCGAGCAAGTGGACCATCAGCATGACGGGCAAATGAAATCCACTCGGGCCATTCTGTACGACGGCCTCATCGCGGCCCGCGAGTTGTGGCGTCAGGAAGGCCTCGACGACAATAAGGGGTTCCGGTTCAACATTTTGCCTGACAATGACGCCGGATGCCAGCGGAATCTGCGGTCTACGCATCTGCTCATCATCTACGCCGGCCAGGGGTCCACGAAAATGGCCACGACTGTGGGCATAGACCAGCCGCAAGCCGCACCCGAGTCCAATGCACCGGATTCAATGCTGGGCCCCACGATCACTTTGAGCGACAGCCTTGAGGTGGGCATGGAAAATGTCGTCGCCAATTTTGCGCACGAGCTAGGGCACGCGTGGGGCCTTCACCACGAGCACCAGAACCCCAAGTGGTGGCACGAGACACTGAGCGGCGTTGACCGCGGGGACAACTGGTTCTTCAGCGAGGAGAACTTCCACTGTGAAAACCTCAAAGGCTTTGACGAGTTGATGGCGGCCTACAACGGCCAGCCAGACTATATAAGCCGGCCTTTCCGCAATAAGATCTGCCGCAACCGGGGACAGGCCGGCGCTCAACAATTTGCCGGCGGCTTCAACTACATTCCCATCACGGACGAGCCCAACACCATCGACGACGGACGGAATGAGCCCGACTGGGACTCGATCATGCTCTGTAGGCCGTCCACCCCACGACCCCACTGCCGGATGGGTTGCTAATCGTGTTTCTAGACCCTAGCCACGCTGGAGGGAAGATTGTGGCCGGCGTGAAGCAAGTGGTTCTCACTAAGCGCAACGGGGACCTAATCCAACCCGTCTTCAAGCCCAGCAAGCGCGACGTGGCGGGGCTCAAGAAGATGTACGGTGTCAAGTCAAGCTTTTTGGGCAAGATTCTCGGGGACACCGGCAATTCGTTGAAGAACAAGTTTGACAGCATTAGAAAAAAGGACAAAGACTCTGGCTGTTCTTCATGAGCGTATTTGTGATTAGGAGCGTCAAGTCAAAGGATTCAAGGGGGCCCAACGTGTTTTTTCTTACACTCGTTTACATCAATTTGAGCTGGTTTCCATAATTCTATTTGACTTTTGTATGTAACGTACATGATAAGCGAGTCGTACATATAAGCGGGTCGTACAGTCTCCACCACAACGCGTCCTCCTTATACCAAACATCAATTTTTT